>CAUYRH010115083.1:0-29522 GCA_963574655.1 Perodicticus potto | reverse complement strand
GATTAACATAGCCTTCCTGGCATTTTCTCAGTTATTATATGAAGACATTTGTATTCTGCATTTAGTAAGGTTCGCCTGTACCCTTCTAAGATGCACCGTAGGTGTGGCCCCACCAATTACCCTCCCTCCACCCCAACCTCCCCCCTTCCCTCCATACCCTTGCCCTTTTCCCCATATTCTTGTGGTATAGTTGGGTTATACCATTCATACGACAGCTATAAATTAGCTTCACAGTAGGGCTGAGAACATTGGATACTTTTTCTTCCATTCTTGAGATACTTTGCTAAGAAGAATATGTTCCAGCTCCATCCATGTAAACATGAAAGAGGTAAAGTCTCCATCAGAAAGGGCCTTTTTATGCTAAATCAGGGTGAGCTTGCCTGCTATTGCACTCTGGCTTTGGGAAGTTGCTTTCAGAACAGCTCCGCCTCTTGTCTCTCAGCTCTGACACAGTCACAGAGCTGTTCGAGCATTTAATGAGAAGGCAGGCTGATCAGGTAGTCCTGGGTTGAGATGTACAATGCAGTAATAATTGGATATGAGACCAAAAAAGGCAACTTAGCTCAACGAGCCTTTCAAAAATAAGCTTTGGCTGTAATAAAAGGTGAACATTATGTTCACTGAAGGGTAGTTTCCATGTCATATGAAAAGTCCTCATTTTTTTTGAGAACCATGCTCTTATTCTAAGGAAACTGGTGATTTTGTTGGATTGTTACAACCTAACACCATTAATATTTGCCTCATTTAATTCTATCAAATAATAGTTCATGTATCTATGCTAATGAATCCATTTGTTGTTAAGAATATTTTCTCCTAGAAAATTTACTCATGTTCTTCTATTTTCTCAAACCTTTTCCTGCCCTGTCTCCCCATTTCTAAAGTGTCATAACATGGTTCTCCAAGGATGGGTTTTCTGGTTGTCCACCATTGCAGGAGGCTCTTCCATAAAGAATAGTGAAGAACTCTATTGACTCTTGGCACAGAACTGGCCCTCGAGTGACAGAATGGAAACCTTAATGTCTAAAAGGCTGTGCCAGCTGGAAGAGCTGGTCCAATTACTCTTCTAGAACTTGTTGACTACATCAATGGTTTCTGTTTCAGACAAAAACTTACGTTCTATTTTCTTCTTCTTTTTTCCTTTTTTTTTTGAGATAGGGTCTCATGCTGTCAGTCAGGCTGTGGTACAGGGGTCTCTTCATAGGTCACTGTAACCTGAAACCTGTAGACTAAAGTTATCCTCCTGCTTTAGCCTCTCAAAATAGCTGGAACTACAGGTATGCACCACCATGCCTGGCTAACTTTTCTATTTTTTATAGACATGAAGATCTTGCTCTTGCTCAGTCTGGTCTTGAACTCTTGGCCTCAAAAGACTCTCCCACCTTGGGCTCCTAAAGTACTAGGATTACAAGCATGAACCACTGTACTCAGCCTTTCTATTTTTAAAAAGTTGGATCATTTAACATCCCTAGAGGATACGTTGCACAGTGGTTTGTGCAACGCCTTCACACACATGGTATCTAATCCTCAAGACTATTTCATGACTGGTTTTGAAGTTACACAAATTCCATTGCTTTGGATTGTGGTTTCTGATATGATTTGGATGTTTTAGCCTCCAAATCTCATGCTGAAATTTGTTCCCCAGTGTTGAATGTGGGGCCTGGTGGGAGGTGTTTGGGTTATGAGGGTGGAGCCCTCCTAAATGGCTTGGTACCCTTCCCATGATAATGAGTGAGTTCTCTTTTTTTTAGTTCATAGCAGAGCTGGGTGTTTAAAAGAGCTCCTCCCTCTCTTGCCACGTGACACACTTGTTCCCCTTTCACCGTCCACCTCGATTGGAAGCTCCTTGAAGCCCTCACCAGAAGCAGACGCTGGCACCATGCTTGTACAGTCTACAGAATCATGAGCCAAATAAGTCTCTTTTCTTTGTAAATTACCCAGTCTCAGGCATTCTTTTGTAGCTTCCTTGTTTAGAAAATGAAGTTCAATAATAATATTTCGTGAGTTTTTTGTAAAGATAAAATTATATTTGTAAATTGAGTAAGAGCATTGCCCATATCCTTCAATGAACAATGCTTATTCTACTCATTTACCAAAAAGCCATGAGTTGTCATCCCTGGGTTACTGGGGTTTAGTTGCTATACTCACAGAGCCATCTATTTAGTCTGCCCATGTTTGAACACAACTGTCGGACCATTTTGAATATTTCCCCTTTTGAAAGGAGACTATATTAAAAAGGCCACTAAATTTGTTCTTTGGAGCCACACTTATATGTTAAATCTTTTGGAAAGTTCCCGATGGAACCGGGGGATTTAATTGCTAATATTCCATTTTATTAATGTACAACAGGAATTTAACCATAACCCTTTGGCTAGAAATTTAGGTTGTTGACAATGTTGAAATGATTTAAAAAATAGTCCTGAAGTTAATATAGTTACGTTCTTATTTTTTTCTACATTTGGAATGATTTCCTTGGGAGTTATCTCTAAAAATGAGATAGCGAAATGAGTTAAAAAATGTGAGCATTTTTATGGTTCTTGTTGTATACTGCCAAATTGCTTTTCAATTTATAATGCATTGTGTAAATATAGTTTCACTGATTTCCAGTCTAAGCTTTTCTCTTAAAGAAAATCTCCACTTGAAAATATTTGCCAAAAGATGGCACCGTATTGAATAGTATAAGTACCTATTGGCAGAAACAACAATGAAATATATACCCAAATGCCCAATCATCCTTGAAAGTTGGTAGACAGGGAAGAATTGCCATGTTAGATGCAAGATGTGCAGGTTGAAGTGCAGAATACATCAAAACCAATAGAACCACAAGAAAACTGGCAGCTAACATTTATTGAGGTCTTCCTATAATAGCCAGGTCTGCGTTTAGATCCTGACATAGATTATTTTATTACATATTTCCCAACCCCCCATTTTATGCCTGAAAATACTTTACTAGTATCTGGGAGTGAGCATATGAAAGCAAAATTTTCCAAGGGGAAGGAGCAGTCTATAATAATCAGCCCAGTTTTCCTACTTTGCATCCAGATTAGTAATCACAGTATTTTCTCCAAAGCCACATGGGGAAAGGAGAGATCTCCTATGGGTTATGCAAAGACGAAAAGGAGGAAGAAGAAAGGCAGGTGAACTGGTCCTCGCCCAGAAGCCTTCAGAGGTGCTATGCCACCACGACCTGTGATCCTTTGGGCAAGCAGGTGGAAATAGCCAATGCTCTGCAAACAGTCAGGTATGCTGATCAGAGTTAACATCAATAGACCCGCCTTTCATGAAGCACTTCTCCATCTCTGAAACACAAACACATTTACGTTCTTGTCCAGAGCAGGCAACGTGGGTTTTCCAGTTCACCATTTCTTTCCTGAACAAGTATATTTATCATGGTCAATGTATGAGAAATGCCCTTTTTGTTCAGTTCCTCCTTCTTATGCCTTAAGGATGTCTTAAGCCATCAAAAGAGTACAAATCTCTGTGACGTTCTGTAGGATTTACCTCTGAGACTCTGGTGTCACAAAAGCAGCTGGGAGTATTGAATGTGTCCTGGTGGCAACCAGTGTCTTGGGGGTCTTTACATTGATTTTATTTCTGAATTCACAGGAGGACTTGCCTTGATTCAGTGCTTGCCTTGATTCGGTGCTGATATGTCCTTACTTTGGGACAGGTGGTATAAGGGGAAGAAGAAGGGAATCAAGAAGGAAAGAGAAGGTGCAGGCCGGCTTCAGAGTCACAACTATGTGATACAGTGAGCTGATCTCACCTGCTACATTTCAAAATAGAATCTTTGTCCTGTCCTCCTAAAATGCTATGTTGTAGAATCCTCTGATCAGGACTAAGCCCAAGCTCCTCAGCGTGGCACACACAGCCCTTTCAGATTCTGCTCCCTCCTCTGGCAGCCACCCCTTGCATTCCCTCCAGTCTTACTGAGCCACTTCCAGTGTTAGGACTGTCTCTCGCCTCAAGTGTTTTGTACCTGCGGATTCCTCTGCATTTTGGGCCTTCATCTTCTTTCCTCTCTGGCGAGGCTGCTTTAAATGCCTCGTCTTCCAGGAAGCATTCCCTGACCACCCAAGACCTGGTCATGGTCCTCTCTTATGGGGTCTTACAAATGCCTATGGACTCGGTTCTTATCAAAATACAGTAGAACCTCTGTAAGTTGACCACCCAAGGGACTATAACAAACTGGTGGACATACAGAGGTGGTCAACATAAGGAACTGTACCGACGCGTACATGTGGTGCGTGTCCAGTCTATGAAAATTAGGTCGACTTAAGGCGGTGGTCAGTGTAGGGAGGTGGTCAGCTATGGGGCTTCTGCATACATTTCTCACTGATTGAAATTTCCTTTTGCTTATCTGTTCCCTCTGTAAGCTGAAAGTTGGCAATAGGACAGGGCTGTGTCTTAGTGTTTCATATCCAATTCTTAGAACATTGCTTGAATCGGAGAATGACTTCATACATACTATATTTATTCCTGTGGAAGTCCTGACTGGTTTCTTCTTTAGATGGCACGAACTCACACTTGAATGAACAAAGTGCGTGGAGATGAGCATCGCGTATGTTTGCTCTTCTGAATGGCAGGGTGTCTGGATACCTGTCTGAGCCACCACACAGGGCTCACATGCTCGCCAGCGCTCTCTGACTCTCTCACATACCCACACACACTCACGTGCTTATTTAGCGACATTGGTGAGCTAGAGTGAGGCCTGCCCATACTGCTGTCCACTCAGAAGGCGTGCTTTACAAATTCACTCTGCGCTTATCCAGAAAGCATGGTCGCTAACTTTACTAATAGTCACACAACCTTGGGCAGCAATTGATAGAAGCTCACAGGGGCTGAGGGGGTTCCATCCTCCTTTTGTTCTGAATAGCTAAGTCTGGGTTCCTAAGCCCACAGAAAATTTTCTCAGAACCACTTGGTTGGTTGCAGAGGGGCAAAAGGCATGCATTTTTTTTTTTTTTAAAATTGTGGCTGTTGTTTCTAAGACTCTGCCAAGACCTGGAAAGATAAACACAAAATGTATCACAGAAGCAGCCTGTTATTTGTGGGCTTACTGTGACTGTCCCCAGGGCCTTACAAATCACCAGTGAAAAATACAACACATTTTCACAGAATTAAAATGCTTGTTGGGCAAATGGCTTCACTTTAAAGAGTGGCTTTATTTAGAGCTACCTGATAACATGTTCTAGGTCCTCTTCCCGGGACAGAGCGTGCGAACCACTCTTTACTACTATCTCCTGCCCTTTCAACCCTCAGATTGTTACATTAAGGCAGGAAAGTTTTACGTATATGGTTTGTGAAGTTCTCTCGAACAGACAGTGCTATATAAATGCTGTTATTAATAATAAAGGTTGGCTAACCTAAGAACACTGTAGAATTAAAGTAATGAGATTCTATTTTTAGGCAGGCTTGCCAATAACATGCGAGTACAATAAGGCTGCGTTTTAAAGCTCCCTTGAACCTTCCCTTGCTCTACAGAGAACATTTTCGGGGCCGCCTGCACACAGCGGTCAGCTGCACAGAGCTCTACTAACACTCGTGGTGGCTCCACACTTGAATCCCAGCCACGCTCGGCTGGAAATAGGCCTTCGCCTTTCAGATGTGGGAGTGTATCTCACAGACAACTTCATTTCACAAAATATAGATTGGCTGCTTCTTCAGTCACCTTGCAAACCCCATTACTGTCTTTGAAAGGTTCAAAAAGCCTCTAGAATGCGTTTTGACATTTTTATACATCTATAATTTTGTGATGATAAAGGATATACTTTGGAGGCTCAGTCGTGTTTGTTTTCCAGTGTGAAGAGATATTTAATAAAGACCCAGATTCTAAGTGATTCATAACTAGAAAAGAAGTCCTACTCCTCAGGGAAAAAAATAATTAGCTCTTCTACCACTAATGTTCAGGTCAATGCTTTGTCAATAACAGTAACTCTTCTTCACCAATTTAGTGCCGCCTATAAAGACCATTATGACTCATAATTACAGATGCAGATTTATGTCAAAATGCACATATAAATCTCCAGGTCTGGTTACGGGTCACCTCTTATCAGAAAAAAAGATTTGTATAAGGTGACACTTTTCTTGGTCTCTGTGGACATTTTTCTTTTTCCATTTTAGGGGTAGAATTGTCAGAGTTTACTATCAATGACCCAAATATAACCCAAGGCGAGGGACAGATTCACAGCTGGAGCGAGTGAGGGGCGGGCTGGCTTTGGTGTAGGTGATGGGGGAGGATGACGTCACTGTGGAAATTTACTTTGTGGGATTATTGTTCTCTGACTAAATGAAGAGCACCTTTTCCACACCTGCAGGCTAGACACTGTAAATCAGAGGAAAGATGATTATCTGAGCAGAGGGAGATGGCTTTGAAAATGACAGAGACTTCCCAAGGTTGAAATCTACTGCTCCATTCTGGACCCAGGGCCGCTGTAGTCCTGACGGATTATCAAATTCTGTGGAAACCTGAATGTCCAAATGTCATGATGGCCTTTCCAGGGATTCTTTCCTGCTGGGGTTTGTTTTCTGAGGCATTTTCTGCTAGGAAATCTAAACTCTGAAACGTCAGTTCTCCAGAGAATAATCTCCCCATAGACAAAAGAGCAGGATTTCCCCAGAACCGACGGAGGGCTTGGAAGATGCTCCCACCCTTTATGTGTGTGCAGGCAACTGCTGAAAAATGGCTGATACTTGTTAATAACTGCCTGAATGCTGGATTTGTGAGATTACTATGAGAATGCCCAGAAAGTCCACTTTTTTCCTGCCTGCCCATCTCAACCACACATGCCCAGAACAGACAATAGATGTTTAATATGGCCACTCTCAGACACTGTTGATAAAAAAATACATAGACAGTTAAACACACACCTACCCTTGACCAGGCAAGTCTACTTCTGGAAATAGACTCAGAAGAAGCAAGTGCCTCTGTCCACAAGAAAACCCGCACAGGGATAGTCATCACAGATTTATCCATAACAGCCGAACCTTGGAGATGACACCAATGTCCATCAACAGGTGAAAGGATGAACTGTCACAGAGCCCTGGAGTCAGCAGTAAAAAGCAATGAGCTACTGACACCCATGTAGCAGAGATAAATCTCAAAAGTGATGTGTCACATGAGGGAAGTCAGATGAGTCACAGATGAGTCCACAGTGTTCATCCATTTATATGAATTCAAGGACAAGTAAAGCTAATCCATGGAAAAGGAAATCAGAATACTAGTTACTTCAGTGGGGCTGAGGGTTATTGACGAGAAAGATGCACAGGAGAACTCTCTGGACGATGAAAATGTTTTATATCCTAATCTTGGCAGTGGTTAACATGGTATATACATATGTAAAAAATTCATTGAGCTGTATACTTAAGATTTGTGCCTTTTACTGTTTGTAAATTATAGCTCCATAAATACAAGTTTTAAAAAGCTACATGAAAAAAATTACATGGAGAAAAGCTCATTTTGTAAGAGCAGTCACAAACAGACAGAGACAAAATCCTGAAGACGTTCTAAAGAGTAAATGAAACAGGATAAAAGAAAAAAATAGGAGCCTCTCACCTCTTTGCACTTTTATTACATGATGTGAAAATGCTGGGACTCAGGAAGCTAAAATCATTATAGGATATGCTTAGAGAGTCACTGAGTTCTTCAAAGGTTTATTTTCAGAATGTTTCTCTTAAATTAGGAAGTGCTTTATTTGCAAGTCTCTCCTTAGGAAATGGTGTGGTTTAAACATAAACAGCCAGGAAATAGGTATTTTCAGTTGATTCATCACTTGTCCTAACAAGAGATGAATTAGTAAGTGATATCATTGACTTTAAGTATATTTCTATAAGGCATATTTTATTTTCTTGAATATTTAGATTAATTAAGGTATGAAGCTATGGTAATTTTATGATTAAAGTTGATATTAAATACACATTTCCTATTTTTAAAATTTCAGACTAATATGAAGGTACAGAGGATTAGTTTATCCATTTTCTATTTTTAATACAATACCCTTCAGTCTTTTTGCATTTGTCTTATCATAAAGACTTTCACGTTGTAAAAGGAAGTCTTCCTGGAGTACTTGCCTTCCTGTGTGGCTCAGGAAACAAAGAAGTTTATTTTGCAAGAATGATCATGACAGAACTTGCACATGGCATCTGCTACTCATTATTCACTTGACGTCTCCATTTCTAGAACCCTAATATTTGTCTGCAATTGTTCATGACGTTTATAAAATGCTTGCAGAATTTTGAAATGGGCCCTGGAGATCTCCAAGTCTTTCCTCCTCATTTATGATGAGGAAACTGAGATCAAGGAAGGTTAAGTGCTTTCCCTGGGTTTGGCTGCTACAGCTGACTTCTCATATAGAATTCGGATGCCTTTCTTGAACTCTGTGATAACAGTAGATACTGTGATCAAAGAGAGATCGCTGCCTCATTTGTGAGCACGTGTGCATTTTACAGAATGGGGAGTCCAGATAAAGATTGTCTTTGGGACCCAGAGTATTTCCTAGTCATGAAATTCTGTTTTTAATCTGTTTTGAAGCTTCTATCACTCCCTTTTGGCTAGGCTGTCTATGCCCCTTACCAGCAACAAAGCATGGAGAGCTCTATGAATCGGAGTAATGTGGATAACATGGCTTGGGAGCTGCCTTGCCTGGGCTCGCTTCTCCTTCCATTGCTTACTAGCTGTGTAGTTGAATTACTTGCACTCTAAATCTCGGGTTCCTCATCTGGAAAATGGGGGTAATGATATTACCTCGCCCCATTTAACTTTTAGATCTAAATTAAACTCTGTAAGTTAAGTTAGCATGGGCCTTAACACATATTCAAGAAGTGGTAGCCAAAAGATAATTTTTGATTTTTTAACAAGAAATTTTACTCCATCTTATTTAGCTTGGTTTTCCCATTTCCACAGTTTTACTTAAGCAAATCACGGAACCAGACCCTCGTCTTTCCACTGAGTCTTCCGTTGGGCTTCCTGTCAGCTCTAGCTTTCTCCATCACTAACTTTTTTGTTCTCCATCCACCCCTCATCTGCCTGGGTTTCCATGTATAACTCTTGTGGTCGTATAATGCTTTTTAATTATTTTATCCAATATAAGCTTTCAGAAGACAGGGATCATGGAAGGTATTTCTTTTGCATCTTTAACAATATATAGCACAGTGAGGGGCATGTAGCAGTATGAAAGTATGAAAAGTATGCCTTTCATGTAATGTATGAAAATCATCAAAACAAAGGAATTAAAATAGAGCAACCTCAAAATAGCTATCATTGATTTTGATGACAGTTGGGAAACTATATCAATGGTGACATTCTGTAAAATAGTATTTTAAAAAATATTTTATATAGCAGGGAAACTGTAGCCCCCCTCAAAAAACAAAACAATAACTAGAATCCAATTGCTGCAATCCAAATTCTGAAAATCTAGTGTTTCCTTTCAGTCCAGTTAGAATGCATGCAATCTAGTATCAAGACCAAAGCCCTGCTTTTGATTTATGTGTCAAGTAATGACCCAAAGCCAAAAAGAAAATATGAAAACATATCTCTAACTCATGTACATAGACATACTCTTTATAAATGCCAGGACGTTACAGAGCCATCAAGAATAAACAAGGATAATGTTAAGACTTATGGTTAACATTATGTATATATCAGAAAATAGAGATTGCATGGTCAAAAGCTTTTAAGAAAGCACCCCAAATGCTTAGGCTTTGTGGTAATTCTGCAGCAAAATTCTTTCATTTCCTTTCTAATGCAACGCTGGATCCATTTCACAAAAGATCTTTCTCCAGTAAAGAACGTAGCATTGTTTGGAAGAATGCCACTTATACTGTAACTTTAACCTTTTCGAGGCCTTGGTCCAGCTTTGTGATTTATTTAAACAATAAATATTTTTTCCTGTTTAAATGAGTTCATTGCTAACTTAGGCATCTGAATTTTAATTTTTTTTTTAATTTTATTATTGGGGATCCATTGAGGGTACAAGAAACCAGGTTACACTGATTGCATTTGTTAGGTAAAGACCCTCGTACAATCGTGGCTAAGATATCCTAAGTGCCAGAAGAAACAAAGCCAGGGAAACCATAGTTTCCTGCACTCAATGTTCCCAAGTTACTGTGCTCGGCAGGACTGAGGCTTGTTGGGACGCTGCTCTGTAAAGAGGTTTGCTGACAGAGTTTGCTTATCCAAGGTGCTAGGATTCAGCTGCATTTGTTAGAATCATGTGAGCACACCCACACAGGCTTGAGACCATAATATACAAGGTGTTTCTGGTATTTTTTATTATTTTTTAGCTGACAAAAATTGTATATATTTATGGAATATAGTACAAGTGAAATGGCTGAATCATGCTAATTAGTATATGCATTTACTTTACATTTTTTGTGATAAGAACACTTAATTTCTGCTAGCAATTTTCAAGTTTATAATATATTGTTAACTATCATCACCATTATGTATAATAGATGTCTTGAATTTATTCCTCCTGTCTCACTGAAATTTTGTATCCTTTGACCAATATTTTCCCAACTCTCCATCTCCTTCCCAGCCTCTGGGGAACACCATTTTACTCTACACCTTATGAGTTTGACTTTTTTCAGTTCCATACCTAAGTGAGATCGTAAAGTATTTTACTTTGTTGGGCTTATTTCACTTAATATATTCAGATTCATCCATGTTGCTACAAAAGACAGGATTTTCTCTTTTTTGAGGCTGAATAGTATGCAATTGAGTCTATGAGCCACATTGTATTTATCCACTGGTGGACACTCGGGTTAATTCTACATCTTGGCTGTTGTGAATATGGGCACGCAGATACCACACTGACTTCATTTCCTTTGGACATAGACCCAGAAGTGGGATCATATGGTAGTTTTATGTTTAATTTTCTTGTCTTACCATTTTTCTTCATTTTTCTGCCCATTCAACAATAACTGAATGTCAACTAGATACCACTGTGGGACACAGCAGAGAAGAAAACACAAACCCTTCTGCCTTCATGGAGCTTAATTCTAAGGTCCTTTTCTTTGAGCCTCTTGGGACTGTCCCCTGCTCTTTTGCCTCAGTTGCTACTACTGGGTTTGGCTTTTTTTTTTTTTTCACCATTTGGTTTTGATAACTTTAGCAGGTAACTAACTCTTTGCATGCCTGTGGCCAGTCAAGATTATAGTTTTCCCATTACTTGGTTTAGGTTTTAGTGACTCTACGTATCTCATTCTCAAAATATATCCCAAACCTATATTAATTACTTTTAAAAAATCTGATATCATTTCCCTCTTTAGAGGCTTTTTAGTGAAGGAGTTTCTTCATAAAATGTGTAAAGGGAGCATTGTTTGAATGAAGAAAATTGGGATCATTTCTGTTTACCTTATGTGCTTGAATGCCTATGGTATTTTGACAGTTAGTTAATGAATTGGTGAGTCCATTAAAGTTTTGCAGAGGCTAGTTTTGTTCTGGGTGTATTGTCTTTTCCTTTTGTCATGTTCAAAATTGCAATCTATTTGTTGTACCACTTGTCTCATCAGTGTTTGTCATTGTTATCGGCATTATATTTATTATAACAGCTAATGATAGTATTGGGAGTCCAGTGTAATAGCACAGACTTACATGTTCAAATATGAGTGATGGGCATAATGTAAAGCTCACAGCTAGGTTTTTGAGTCTCATCAAGGATGTTTAACAGAGTTCATGGTTCACTTTTCACTGAAAATGGGTAGCAACCTATACTGTGCTAGGTGGAACAGAAACTAGGATACCCGAAAATATTAATTTAATTGTTCCTTTAGGTAATGGTGGTTTGATGAAATGTTGAGAAGGTGGATATACTGACCAAGATTAAGCAGAATTTCTCTGCCACAGAGAAGTTATTTTCAGTATCGTTAAAGGTATATTCATTCCTGTGACCACAGTGAAATTGACAGGAAATGGAGAAATCTTTGCTAATTGACTAGGTTCAAAAACTAGGGGAATCCACAAGTTTTTTCCTGTTTTAAAGGGCAGTTTTTTAAAAGCACTACATATGACTGCCCCACATTATTCCACCCTAAAGAGTCAGTCAGTTGTTCTTCTCTATATACACATTCCAGGGTAGAGAGCTGTGTAGGAATGTAATTTGAAGCAAAGAACAGTTGAGAATTCATGAATTGCAATTATGGATAGAAGTGTGGATTGCAGCCAAAAATCAGTTAAGTTCATGTCTATGGATCTGAAATAGATTTTGGAATATGTCTCTATTTTTTAACAGAAATTCCAAAGAATCTCTTGAAATTCTTAAAATTCATAGCAAAATGAGCCTCTTTTTTGGTTATGGGGAAAAATAAAATAAGGAATAATTAAAAATAATAATACAGTAACATTTACAGAATGCTTTTCATTTACCAAACATATGCAAAGTACTGACATTATTTTATTTCATTTTTATGTTAAGCCTATGAGATTAGTACATTTGAATATTTCTTCAGCAGCTGAGGAGACTGAGGCATGGGAAGCTCAACAATGTCCCTGAGCTCCCATTGTCCATATTTGGACTGGGACTCCATAGCATATACCTTTAGCCATCTTTTTTACAATGCTTGTTGGGCTTCGGCAAGAGAAAAGGAAATTCTGCAATATTCTTTTTTTTTTAATCTCATGTTGTTTATTCAAAGGTCAAATTCACATCTCTTCTAGATGGACATTTTGTGGTTCTTTCTGGAGGATGGTTTATGATTCTTTTCAAAGACATCTTGGACTTGAGGTGCTCATCTTCAACTTCAAAAATCACTTCATCCGAGGAGCTTAAAATTATCAGGTGCTTACTTGCAACCTTTTTAGTAAATGCCCTTCTAGCTAAGGGTGGCTTTGGTATTTCATATTTAGTAAAAGTGTCTGCCACCTGCCCTTAGAAAATATCTTGATTTTATGTCTCCCAGACTGCTTGTTGCTAAAGGCAAAATGTGGAATGGAGAGTGGTGAAATTTCTCTGTGCTATAGAAATTAGGTGCAACCACTACATTAAAAGCAACGGCAGGTGCTGTAAATCTAAACTTTGTTTGGGAGGAGACAAAGAATAAAAGTAAAACATGGGACAGGATAAGCTGCAAATTGCCAAGGTGAATTCAGTTTTCCTAAAGAAATAATTAAAGCTTTCTACAAAGAAATAATGTTTTATTTTGGATTACACTTAAAATGTGATGGTATAATGTAGATTTCTAAATAATTAATCATTTAGTCAATTTCTACAAAGTCATTTCATCTCCTTCAGGGAGACTTTTTTTCCATGTTTAAAAAATTTTTTCTTATTAGAGTAGTTCATATTTATTGTAGAACATCTAGAAATACATGAATAACTCAAAATATTATAGTAGAGAAATAACCTTTAGCATATATCCTTTCAATATTTACTTTATGCACACACACATAAATTTTAATGCAATCTGTTCTTTTCAATTATCAATATCTCACAGAATGTTTCCATCTTATTAAATATTCTTTTATAGCATTGTTTTTAATGTTTGTTTAGCATTCTGTGTGAGATTATATCATATCTGAACCAAATCATTATGCTGGAAATTGTGCCTCTTTCCAGTTTTATGCTGTTATAAGCAATGCTGCAATAAGCAATTTTGTAGCTAAATCTTGGTACACATTCATAATTGTTTTGCTAAGGATAAATTCCCATGATTGGACGTGTTGACAACAAGTGTATGGAAAATACACTGCCCAACTTCTCCTCCAGAAAGACACTGATTTACATCCCGAGATATGGTATTTCTCTAAGGATATACATTCTTTAGAGAAGTTTTGGTGAGCTGTTATTTCTATACAATTAGGGAGGGCCCTTCTATATCTTTACATCCGATGGACAGTGGGTGGACTGAGACAGCGTGGGGGTCACCTTTCTACTCATTTCCATGTCTATCTCATGCTTTATATTTTGCTCTATTGCACTTTGGTAAGGTTGGCACAAAGAAAAGAGAAATTCTAAGAGAGCAAAATGGGGAAAGAAGCAAGTACACTATCCTAAACTCTTGTGGATATAGTCCTTCCTGCGACACATTTAGGGTGGGGGGAAGGAGGCTTCTTATTTTCATTCATTATTGTGCATACACTTCCTCTTAACCTAGACAAATGCAACTACTTCAGATTCAGTAATAAGTTTTAATATGTGCTGTTAGTGTGTCTGTATTTGGACTTGCTGTCTGTGGTCAGCCCAGATGAATCCTTAGCACAGTAGTCTGCACTGATGGTATATTTTAGTGGTGGAAGACCTTTTTCAAAACCTCCAGCTCACCACCAACTATCTTGAGAGAAAAGAAGACTTTGGAGCTGTTAAAATAGACTCTGATCAGGAATTTGTTAATATCATTGGACCATCATTATAGACTGTAACCAGGCTAACGAACAACCTCATTTATTTGGACTTAGAATAACCCTAACAGGCCTCTAACCCTAACAGCCAAAATAACGTGTGGATCTTTCCAAACAAAGAAATGCAAAGTTCTTATTGTATCTTAATGAAGTAGATCTAATGGTGAAAAGAATTTAAGTTTTTTCATTTGAATAAGTCTTCTCTGGCTCCTTGAAACCAAGTGCAGCAGAACTTCTACAGTTGACCACCTCTCTACATCAACCACCTCCTTAAGTTGACCTAATTTTCATGACCACGCATGCCTGCGTGTACACGTCAGTAGAGTAAGCCTAGTTCCTTATGTTGGCTCCGTACATTGAGCAGTTTGTTACAGTCTGTTTGGTGTTCAGCTTGTAGAGGTTCTTCTGCACTTTTGAATCCTGTAATTCAGAATTAAACCCCTGATTAAGTCAAGCCAAGCCCAAGAAAGAGAATTGTGTGGCATAACAGCTCTCCAAATCTGAGACCACTGAAGTGCTCTGGCTATGGTGGAGGTACTTCTGGAGGCTCTGGGGGTGGAGGTAATCCTCCTTCACCTGGGGCAGCCCTGCTATTTTCTGAGCTCCACTTAGAACCCCTTTCTAGGCACTCACTGAAGGAAGGCTTCCTTAGCAACAGTGATAACAAAAGAACAGTAGAAAATTACCAGTATAATTGTAATAATGTGATTTAGTAAGAATTAAAATATGGCCAGAATGTTAATTCAACTATAGATACCAGCACTAAAATATGTTTTAATACTCTTACAGACTATTTCTTTAGAAGTGAGATTAGAGAAGCCCTGTGCCTAGCACATAAAAGGTACTCAGTAAGTGTTTGTATGAATGAATGAGTATACCAGTAGAGCAGAGAGAGGGATTGGATCAGTGGTTTAAAAACCAACACCAAATCCTGATTCCTTGAGGGACCTGGGTTTTTCTCTGAGACTTTGTTTCGCACGCTGTCCACAAAGAGTTTAAACTATATCACTTTTGAGATCCCGAACAATTCTGCCTGGAATTATGACTAGAAAAATGTGTGCTGTGTTAGAAAGAAACTGAAAAGAGAAAAACCAAGTTACAAATGCTAAAAGTCAGACAAGTCAACAATAGCTTGAGAATAGAAAGCCACCAATAGCATCTCCAACACCCAGCATGGTCCGCCCTGAAACCTGTATATCGCTTTCTATTCTCAAGCAATTTTACACATTCTCAGAATGTCTTTAGCCCCCTTTTATAAACGACAAAACTGAGGTTCAGCAAGGCAAGTCATTTTCTTAATGTCACCCAGCAGAAGAGCTGACATTGGGAATTGAGTCTTCAGACTCCATCGCCTCAAGGACTTAAATATTTGCAAAGCTTTTATAACCTGGTCACCCAGGTGGTAGAGAAACATAAAGTAGCAGAACAGGATTCCACTAAATTGGGGTGGCCTACTTCTCTCCTAAGAAGGAGGCCCATAACCTAAGTCTCATAATTTCCGATCCAGAGTTTCATGCATGAAACTTTATGGCCTCTTGAAAGGTGAATGGGTAGGTTTGATTCATTGGATGTCAGAAACAGCTTTTTAAACATTTGGAAATCAAGATAGGTAGTTAGTTTGCCTTGTAAAATTTTCTTATGGATGTCACCATCAGAAAAATTTATCTTAGCTTAGTATATTGCAAAGCTGATTCAAACCCATCACATTTTCAGTTTCAGTCATTGTTAGTTGAGGGTTTTAGCATTAATCCTAGCTGCATCTTAATTCATGTGATCTTGGAACGTAGCGATTTGTTCTGCTATCACCAAATTTCATCCATGTAAAATAGGTCACCAAGATGTCACATTTTATGAGATTATTTATATCACCTCTCTCTTTTGGGCCTGCAGCTTTGCAGGTTATTTTTCTTCTGTGTATTAATGAGAGGAGTTTGGAGTACTGAATTTTGTGTATCGAAGAAATGGATATTTGTATGTGAATCTTGAGTAAACAAAATTACAAAACATTGAAATGCTTTGGCCATGAAAAGGTAAATTCTAATTTTATAATTTTAATCAAGAAAACCTTAAAATAAAAAATGCTCTCCAGTTCCTTGTTTATGTGCCAATTCATTTTATTAGTAAAAACGTATAAACTATACACATAACTCTCAGAAGCACCCATTTACTACTTCAGTAATCCAAGGTGTGACCATAAATATGCTTATGCACACACACTCCAGCCTAATAATCAACTATTGACACCTTTAAAAAAACGTTATTGTTAAATAACTGCAGTTTCCCTATGTACGGACAAGATAACTTTCTACATATCAAAGCTAGTTAACAAATAGCAGCTACACCTCCATTAACATACTAATAACTATAAGTTCTATCTTGCCCTAATTATTTCTGATAATTTCTGTGGAGGCTAATATCTCAAAAAAGATGCATGTGTTGATGATAGAAAGCAGGTTGAAAAGCACTGATTTATTACAACCCTTCATTAAGGTTAAAAGCATTCCAGTGAGATGAAGACATCTGCCTTGTATTTTCACATTGCAGAAGAAAAGTTAGGGACAGGAAGAACAGAAAGAAAGAAAACGATGTTTTAAGTTGAACTCAAGCCAGGTTTAAAGAACATAGTTCCTGCTTCATATCTGCAAAAGTTTTGAGAAAGAAACTTCCCTACACCCATGACTATTATTTATTATTATGCTATCAAATGTTTTCTACTATGCATTAACAATGAAAATCATATCTTTAAATTACTTTTCAAATTTTACTGTATTCAGTCCACACATGAATCTTTCGATAGTTTTTTTTTCTTTTTTAACAAAATTAACCAAAAAAAGCTACTATTAGTTACATTAAGGCATCTTAATTTTGTAATGTATAGGAAAAAGATTTTTAAATGGGCCATTTCTTTCTTCTTCTTTCAAAGGTAGTAAGGGTAAGGTTGGCAATTATGGGGTTTAGTGCATAGTCACTTGATATTTTGGAAATCAAAGGAAAAGGCCACTGGAGAGAGGCTGAACTTAGCTGTTGCAGGATTTTTATCTCTCTAAATGAGTGCTACTGACAGGAACCATATGTGTTCCTTACTCTAGCTGAGGAAAAGAACATGGGTGGTTTTCCAAGAAGCTGTGACCTGCCTATGTTTGCATGTCTGTCTGTGAGCTCATGGACAAATCTGATGTATTTATGATGTTTAATAAGCACTTAGAGCCACATGTGAGCTTGAGGACTATGTGTTTCTCTCATTCAAAGGATTATATGTGAATATTCAGGTTAATTTTGCCTTAGAATTCCAATCAATCTTTGTTCGTAGTGGTGTTTGTCATTTATATAAAAATATTCATGAATGTGTGAGCCATCTTTGAAATGACAGAGGAAAGGTTAAGTAGTTCCTAATAAAGCTTGCATTTCGCCTGCTTGAAAAGAAGAAATCGTTCAAGCAGAACTGATCACTCAAAACACTAAATTAAGGATTTACTTAAGTGATCAAATGAGTTTGCTTCATATTGTAGTACTAAAGTTCTTGAATGGCAGGCATTTTCCCAGGAAAAGCAGATGGAAGTTACATTTTAATTTGTGGTACATTTCTTTCCTACCTTTACTTTAAACCCACTATATCATTATAGTGAAGTGAATTTCTTGCAGAAAGCATATAGTCAGGGAAGAACATGATATTTTATTTTATTTATTTATTAAATCATAACAGTGTACATTAATGCAATCGTGGGGCATAATGTGCTGGTTTTATATACAATTCGAAATATTTTCATCAAACTGATTAACATAGCCTTCATGGCATTTTCTTATTGTGTTAAGACATTTATATTCTGCATTTAGTAAGTTTCACCTGTACCCTTCTAAGATGCACCGTAGGTGTGGTCCCACCAATTACCCTCCCTTCACCCATCCCCCCTCTCCTCCCTTCCCTATCCCCTTTCCTCCTATTCTTGGGCTATAATTTCATAGTAGGGCTGAGTACATTGGATACTTTTTCTTCCATTCTTGAGATATTTTGCTAAAAAGAATATGTTCCAGCTCTATCTATGTAAACATGGAAGAGGTAAAGGCTGCATAAGATATTTTTAAAACTCCATTCTGATAATCTCTGGTTTTGACTGACCTGTATAAACCATTTATATTTAATATAATTACTGATATTTAGATTTAAGTCTATCTTTTTAAAAATTTTCTGTTTCTTCTATTTTTCATCCCTCTGTTTACCCTATCCTGCCTTTTCTTCTAATTAATTACATTTATGACTATGTATCTTTGTACAGTTTTTTAGCAGTTTCTCCAGGGATTACATATTATGTATACTTAACTTTTCCTAATCTACTTGAAATTGATACTTTACCATTTCAAGAAATGGTACCACCATTGAGATCCTTTGTACTCCCCTCCCATGAAGATATAGTTGTCATAATTATACTCATTGAAAATTTCATCAACATTATGAATTTTTTCCTTCTACACCATCAAATGTTTTTTTAAGAAGAGAGGAATAGTCTACTATATATATACCCTCATATTTGCTATTTCTGTTGCATTCTCTTTACTCTTGATGTTCCAATCTTTCTTCTGGTGTCATTTTTTTTTTCCTGAAAAACTTCCTTTAGCAATGACTTATTTTAGTTTTTCTTCATCTCAGAATGTTTATTTCACCTTCATTCCTGAAGGATATTTTCTGTAGATACAGAATTCTGGGGTGATAGCTACTTTCTTCCAGCACTTGAGAACTATTAGGCCACTTCCCACTGTTCTGCACAGTTTCTGATGAGAAATCTTTGCTCATTCAAATCATTGCTCAATAGATAATGTGCTGGTTTTCTCTGGTTGCTTTCAAGCTTTTATCTTTGAAATTAGTTTTCAGTAGCTTGATTATGATGTGTCTAGGTATGAATTTCTTTAAATTTAACCTATAGGAGGTTTACTGAATGTATTAACTCTTGGGGTTTATGTCTTTTACCAAAATTGGGGAAATTTCAGTCATACTTTTTTCAATTTTTTAAAGCATTACTCTTTCTACCCTTCTTAAACCCTAAAGATTTGAATATTAGGCCTTTTGTTATTATCCCACTGATTCCTGAGGCTGGTAATTTTGTTCAAGGTTACTTTGCCTATGTTGTTTGGATAATTTCTGTTAATGATTCTTTACACTCACAAACTCTTCCCTTTGTCATTTCCATTCTGCTGTTGAATCCATCCAGAGAGTTTCCTTTTGCACTTTGGTGTTTTTAGTGCCAAAGTTTGCATTTGTTTCTTCTTTTTTATTTTTGTTTTTTTCTGATGAGATTTGCTACTTGTTTTAAGATAGCTTACCAGTGTTTGTTGGAGCATTTTTATAATATGCTTCTTTAAATTCTTGTGTTATCTTGGCATTGCTGTTTATTGATTGTCTTTTCCCATGTGGTTTTCTTTCTTGGTTCTTCATGTGCCAAGTAACTTTAAATTGCATCCTGGAAATTTTGAAGATTATATTTAGAGATTCTGGGTCTTGTTTAAACCCTATGGGGAATATCCATATTTTTATCAGCAAGCAATTGACCTGATTATGTTCAGACCACAAGTTCCAACTTGCCTTCTATGGCTTATGGTCCCAATGTTAGTGCAGTTTTTAAGACCCAGTGCTATTCAGATATGTCCCATGGATGTGCCACCAGGGGCAAGTCTGAGACCTGAGAGTCTCTCTATGCACCTTTCAAAGTCTTGTATAATCTGATTAGGATGAGAGCAATGCATATGCAGCTCTTGGAATCTAGGAGCTAATAAATAATTTTATAGCACTGCTTTCATGAACTCATCCTCTCCACCATCTCCTCAGTACTTTCTGATTTCCTAATACTCCCCTTTTGATGCTTACAGTTACATGCACTTCTGAAGCTGTGGCTGCCCCCAGGGCCATGCACAAAAAATAATGGTAGACTCACACCTGTTCAGTGACACTTTGGATTTTAGTCCTCTTCTCCAATTTTCTATTTGTTATTTACTTCTGAAAGTCCTGAAATAACTATTCCATACATTCTGCCCACCTTTTATAGCTGCATGCAGATGGACAACAGGGTGGAATGTGTTTCCTCCATCTTACCCGGAACCTAAATCTTGAGATGACATTTTTAGTGACACATTGTGTTACAATAAGCTCATCAATTCAATTTTCAGGTGTAGCATCCTCAATAATTGAGGGCATTCAATTTAAAGAGAGGTTTTCGGACATTTAACTCTTAAATCCCTAATGTTATAAGGAATGTCATGCTTAAGTAATGAACCAGGAAATAGCTATGACAAAATCGATACAGTGTCATGTAATAAGATATGCATGACAGTATGGATTTATTCCTATACCTGCATAAGGTACCTATCCAACTTTAAAATTTTCTTCTTCTGGGTTTTGTGACCCATCTATATGGTGGTTTCCATAATGTATCATAATACGATAGCATCATGTGGGGCTCATATACAATCCTTGTGTTTACATGTATTTGCACACATGCACTCTCATACACAGCTTCGGCCCAAAGATGGATCTATTTGGAACTACATGTTCCTGAAATAATGACTCTCAAACTTTAATATGCTCCACCTTCAGAGTTTTTGAATCAGTATTTTGGGGATGGGGTCCACGGATTTGCATTTCTAATAAGACAAGGCCAGATGATGCCAGTGCTGCCAGTTTCAGGATTGCCCTTAAGAGTGGCTAAGGAACTCAGAGCACACTAGGATTTTTGTTGCCCTTCAAAAGGCATAAATTATAAAGAGAATTGAAGTTTGTAACCTTACATTAACGTTGTGAGATTTACCAAGAACAAATTCATTTTGGTTTTGTGCTGACTTCTTATCAAAATACTTTAAAGTTTTGGTGAAAATAAATATTTTAGTCAGTTTGATTGCTGTGATATACATATACATTAGTATAAATATTACAAGCTGAAATGAATAATTCATTCAATCAAATAATTATTTGGTTTCTTCAGTGTCAAAATTTTTTAAATTAAATACGTTAATTGCTTCTCACACATTTAGGTTTAACTCACTTCTAGTCTAGAGCAAAGGTTATCACACTATGGTATATGGGCCAAATCTGCCTCCTCATAGACTTTTTCTTATGGACAGGAAGCTAAGAATGGTTTTACATTTGTTAAATGTTGTTAAAAAAAAAAAAAGGAAAAAGAGGAAGAAAAATACAGAACAGAAACTGTATGTGGCTCACAAAGCATTGGTTAAGTCAAGGCAGCGTGTTAAGCAATTAAAAATAAGTTTTTGTTGTCAGATTGCCCCTGTTCAAATCCTGACTCTACTAACCACTTAACATAGCCTTGGTCAAATTAACTCAATCTTGCTGTACATCCATATCCTCATCTACAGAATATAGATAATAAAAGCCCCTGATGGATAGAGTGATTGTGTGATTTAATTAGTTACTTCACAGAAATAGCACCTGGCACGTGGTCACCATGAGTTAAATATTAGCTACTATTATCTACTTGATAAAATACTATATAAACATTAAAAGTAACGCTATAATAAGAATTCATTAAAAAATATAAACATTTCCATTTAATATTAAGTGAATAAAAGCACAGCACAAAATGACTTGCAACATTTTGTGGAATAAGTAAAACATAAAAACTATTCACTGGAAAAGAATAAAGTAAGGAAGCACTCCAGTTTCCTCCCAATGTTTGGTTGCATTACTTTGATAGGACTATGGATGATTTCCCCCCTTCTACCTTTCTACATTTCCCAAATTTTCTAAAAATACTATGGATTTCAGCCTCATGCCTGTTCCTCAGAAATAGCTTATTCCTCTGCCAAGGAGCTTATCTCTGAGATGGCTAACAAGATGAGCTAAGGATGCAGCAGTCACCATAATTCTGCCAGTATTTATTTTGGTCCCTGTAAGTCGGGCCCTTCACATTCTTTGTACATAGTTGCATTTAATTAGGACTTGAGCTAGCCATAAAAAGTGCATTAATTGTCTGTTATTTCATAAATGATGGCCAAAATAACAACACTTGATAGGAACAGTTTGGGGGTAAGCACCGCTTGGTCTGTTCATCTTCTAAGGCTCCCTACCCCAAGCAGAGGTTTCTATTTGTTATCTCCTTTTATCCTGGAGAATTACTAATCCTGCACCACCATAGTAAGTACCAATTAAGCCGAGGTTTGTCATTCCTGCTTGGAAACATTGAGCTGGGCTGTGGCTACATATTTCACAGACTTCTGACAGAAATTATTTTAATTAGACTGCTGCTAGCAGCATTTAAAATAGTCTGTATGACCAGAGAGAGGAAGAATGGCTCCTCAGTCAGATAATTTACTTATTTTTCTTTTTCACTCACCATAAATCTTAGGATTTGTGGTTATTAAGCCTTTGAAGGGGCAAGGGGATAGTCAGGGAAAGAAATCAGCTAAACTTTATCTTACTTTAAATACCAGAAGAGAAAAATCTCCCACAGCTTTATTGAAAAAGACACTTTGAAAAGAAAAATGTGTATGAGCAAAATCTGACACCAATGGGATATTTTTACATTATGAATATCTAACATGTCTAAATAATGAGGATCCAATAATGAGGTTTTTTATATACTGAGAGTGGTTGAGCTCTTTACTTTTCACCTTTGTTATGTCCTCCAAAATTGCAGTCATTATTTGGCAATCATTAGGTTAATCTGACATTGAAAAACAAACTAAATAAATAATTAAGCTGAATTCTACATTCACTAGACCTGATTAACCAGAGCACAAGTTTTGCAGTTTTGTGGGGATGTATTTTATTTTATGAACCCATTACTAAAATGAGAAATTAGATGAGTATCAGCTTTTTTGTCTCTTTTAAAAAGTTTTTAATGAAAATTTGTCCCCTCTATCCTTTAAAATTTCTCATCAAGATTCAATTAATTGATGTTATTTGGAGTTTCTTATTTCCAAACGTTCTGGTTATTTAATCAGATCTGATAAATCTGAGTACATATTATAAAAATAGGCGATAATATTGAGCCATCAAAATGAATGTTTTTCCTTTGGTTCTTCTCTCACACATATGGTCCAATCTTCCCTTTATGAAACAGCCACAACCCCATCATTTTATCTTTAATTGAAATTTTAATGTTTTATGGCTTACTTGAGAGGTTTCCCACATGAAAGCCAACAAACTAAAATACGGGATGAATCCAACGGCTGCAATTACTACAAGTTCTTGAAGAATAAGGTAAAACACCCTTCACATGCCTACCACTTATCACTGAAAATGAAAAAATAAGCATCACATTATTGGATGGCAAGATTGGGAGAATAAAGCAGCTTTGGATGTAACCTACGAGAGGTCTGCCCACGGACACCCAACAAGCCTCAGCACATCCCATATGGGTTTACGGTTTCCCTTCAGTCTGGCTGGTTGAGCGCACTATTCTCACTATTCATTTAAAAAATATTCTTTAAGAGGAGACATGAAGATCATGGTTGTGTTTCTTAACATTACTCTTTAGAAATCGTAGCTCGTATAACTTGTTTGAAGAACTTGTGCTTTGAAATACTTGAGGTTAGAATTCCTAGTGAATTATAAGAATCTAAGGTGGCAAGATTTGAAAGAGTGGAATGATTTAAGGAAGAAGAGATGGTAACCCAATCCTGCTATACTGATATGATAGTTCACAATCTGTGTTTGCTCAAGATGGTAGTGAGAAGATGGGCATGTAGCCAGGCAGAGATGGCAATGGGAGTTAAACCTGGGACCTTCCTTAAAACAGATACTGGCTAGGAATTAACAGTAATTGAAATAATAATAAATAATAGTCTTGATGTGACTTTTTGTCCTAAGGCCAAATTCTTAAAGTCTGAATTTCTGTCAAGTAACTAGATTTCATTGTTCTTAATTTATAGTGCTTATCACAACTTTAGCACTGCAAACATAGTAAATTTGCATGGGCTAATATACAAATTCCAAATAAGTGCATAGAAGTTCATTTATTAGTAAACCCAAATGTGGTAAGGGTATGACTGTGGGATCCCAAGATGAAATTTTGCCAGTAATTCTCTTGGCCATTATTAAAAAAATCAAAAAACAGTAGATGTTGGCATGGGTGCAGTGAAAAAGGAATACTTACAGACTGTTGGTGAGACTGTAAATTAGTACAACCTCCATGGAAAATGCTATGTAGATTCTTCAAAGAACTGAAGTAGACCTACCATTCAATGCCACAATCCCACTAGTGGGGATATACGCAAAGGAAAAGAAATTATATCAAAAAGACACCTGTACCTGAATATTTATTACAGCACAATTCACAATTGCAGATATAGAACCAGCCTAGGTACCCATCCATTGAAGAGTGAATAAAGAAAATATGGTACTCGGTGTGTATATATATATATACACACCTCCCATGGGGTACTACTCAGCCAAAGAACGAAATGAAATAATGTCTTTTGCATCAACTTGGAAAACATCGTCCAAAGTGAAGTATTTCAGGGCTAGAAAAACAAACACGACATGTTCTCATTAGTAAGTGGGAACTAAACAACAATGGGTACACATGGTCATAAAGTGACAAAGGACGTTGGAAACTAAAAAGGAGGGAGCAGAGGAGGGGGCAAGAGACAAAAGCTTTTGTTGGGTACTTAAGCATTGTGCAATTTGTCCATCCATCCAAGGACACTTGTACCCCCTAATATTGTGAAATAAAAAATTATTTTTAAAAAGCAGCTACTCTCTTCTTTTTGCTGAAGGCTCTATCTGGTATCTTCTAAAACATCCCAGTTCTATCTACACTGAAAATCTGTTGAGGCAGATCTCATTCCTGGATGATCTACCTAAACATCTCGGGGAACAATTTAGCTGCCTCAGTATCTCACTTTGGATCAGAATGTTGATTCACATGGCATTGAAACCAATGAACCAACAAACCAAAAACCTCTGTGTTTTACCAGAGGTGGTAAAAAACATTTCATCCAGGTGCACTTTCACCAGGAAGTCATAGTGAAGCTGGATTTCTTCTGAATGACTATCAGAATATTAGGATCCAAATCTTGAGGTTGGTGCTCTAGTCCAGGGGTCCTTAAAGTGTGCCCCCAAAACAGCCGCTGTAAAAAACATTGACTGGAAACATATTAGAACTACAAATGCTTGGCCTTCACCCCAAACCTAGTGAATCGGAAGGCATGGGGCTTGGGACCACCCCAAGGCGGTTTGGTAAAACCTCCAGGTGATTCTGCTGCAAAACCTGAGAACTGCCGCTGTACGTGTGCCACTGCACATTGTAACCATGTGGGGAATTTTGCAAATGGCCAATGCCTGTGTCGCACCACTAGAAGTTCTAATGTAATTGGTCTGAGGTGTGGTCCCAGATTTTGTATTTTTTGGAAACTCTTATTCAAATGTACAGTGAGGGTTGAAAACCACTGTAATAGCCCAGACAAAAATGTCTCTTTTTCCATCTGTTGTTTTCTTGGCAACAGTGGTCTATTGCCTAGATACATAGCTTTATACAAGTTGGATAAGTACACTTTGTCCTTCTGAATTATACTGACTATCAAATGTTGCATGACATATTGACAAGTGAGGTTTTTTCTTAACACATTCACTTTTTATTGGCCCTTTCATATTAAAAAATGCTTGTTGTTTCTATCTTAATCACACCCTTACCCGCTTTAGGATTCTCAGTGCTTTTGCAGGTATCAGCTATCATGAAACAAATAATATGATCAATACCTCAAAGTGAAGTTTAGACACATGGAACATAACTTTTGTGACATCTATTTATGGCAGGCATATTGACCTGATTCTGCTTTGGAGGATCATTTTGTTCTTACCTCAGAATTTTCCATTAGATAAGCATCTTTACATGATTTATTTCTGCATTTCCATCAGGAATTAAATTAGGTAGGACTAGCATGCATATAGGTAGAGCTACACATATAAAGCAGTTCTCACCATCAGGCCCACACACACACAGAGATTTCTTTGGTACTTAGGCCAATATCACACTTACTCATTGTTCTATTCAATGGATATTCATTGAAGAAGCACCACACATTCAATTAAACGTTGAGATCAGTTTACCGTGTTACCCATGCAACAGATATTAGAAAACAACTACCCATTACAAGCCAGGCTGGTAAAGATTTCACCCAAATTGAGTTGTCCACAGAGCCACATGCTAGGATTCTTCTTGTTTAGTGACTGTGGTTTGTGGTGTTGACCCTCAAGAGAGGGGCACTATCTGGGAGCACAGTGTGAAGGCACTCACTTTCCATTGCCACAAAAGTAGAGGGGAGGCTTAGCCTTCTGCCCTCGGATAGATAGTCCCAACTCAATTAATCAGATACTTATTGAACATCAACCAAATGCTTATCAAGCATGTCCTACGTGGAAGGCATCATTTGGTTTAACTCAAGCTGCCAAAGTTTAATAATAGAAAAGAGGTTTTGTTGATATATCACTTACAGATAGGCCTTGGTGGCCCCAGTTAGGTATGGGTTACAGTATTCTAATTTCCTGGGCAGCCATACCTGCTTGACCAGGCCCAGATGATTTGGTTGGAGGGGTTGCAGAGTAGCCTGTGAATAAACGCATTGTCTATTATAGCTGGGTCTCACCCTGTGTGGAGTAAAGAAATGGAGACATTGCTTATGAAAGGGGTTATTCACTGGCTAAGAGTCCAGTGAGATTTGGAGAATGTCTGCTATCTGACTCTCCTTTCTGGTGAAAAGTCAAGAAAATGCACATGGGAAGATTATGGTCAGAATTAATATTCTGACTGGCTTCACCACCCCTCCCCTGCAAAGAAAAACAGAAGGACGCAGTTTTCCCGGGGCAGTGTGGTGCTCCTGGCCGTCTCAGGGGTTAGGTGCGACCCAGAGGTTCTGATCTATTTCTCAGCTTCAGGAGGTTAGAGGTCCATAGCGTTGGGTGCCCCAGAGTTTCCAGGGTTCCCACCCTTCAACTTAAAACCCTGCATTTTGAAGTTAACGCGGCCAATGCCGAGGCCGAGGAGAGAGGGGTGGGCGTCAGGGAGATGTGGCTGGGAGGAAATACGAGCAAATTCCTCCAAAACGATCTGACAGGAAATGACAGAGTGTCAGCCTCCTACCACCCTGCTCGGCCCAGGACGCAGGGAAAAGTCCTTCCTAATCACAGAGCCGTGCCAGAGCACAGTAGGTGAGGATGATGAAATAATAAAGCATTTCCCGTGAGTGTTTTTCATTAGGACTGTTTTGTTTTTCTCCCAAGTGCTGGGGAAACAGAACAGAGGCCCCGCTTCAGCCGGCACCACCGCGGCCACCTCCCCCGGGAGCCGCAGCTGCGCGCACAGGAGGAGGGGTGCCCTGGGTGGAGGGGGTTCTAACACCTTCCTAATGGAAATCATGATTTGTAAAGCCTTCTTTAGACCCCTCGCTACGTAATGAGTAGCCCGACGAGCCAAAGATTAAAAACGCTGTTCTCACTCCCAGCATTTTTGACCATTTGGCAAAACATTCAATGCTCCGTTCTGAGGGCCAAGCAGGTAGAGGTCTTTGTCCAGACCCAGCCCTGGCTGGCGGTGCGGGCCTGCAATCCCTCAACACTTATTACGGAGAAATTCACTGGCCTGCTGTCAATTAGCGAGAATTTGCTAGCAGACATAGCCGGGGGCCCTCCCCCTCCCCCAGTTCGGTAGTCACTGTGGGAAGTATCTAAATGCCCCTCATATCTTAGCTAACTTGCATGGTGGCAGGAGACGCGAGTTGGGTGTGTGTCCAAGGCCAGGGCTGAACGTCCCTTTAACCCATCTCTCGGAAAAGGTAATTAAGAGGAGCTCACAAGGAGGCTGGCTGGAAAATTCTCTCTGGCCCTAAGAAATAGCCAATCCAAAATGCCTGTTGTTAAATGGGTCATAAAAGCACCGGGAAATCAATATTTGACTTTCCGTTTCGGGAATGGCAGCGGCTACACGCAGTTTTAGATCAATCTGCTACTGTCATCGCATCCAAGGCTCAAAATAATTTCTGTGTTCACTCTGGACACTTTGAAGGTGGAAATCTCATTCGTTTATCTTTTTTGTAAGTAATTCCTTCCCCCCCATGCTAATATTGGATAGCCCGTGTGAAATAAACCATGTGATAAATAAAATGAAGACTCATTTTATTAAATATCTAGGAGAAGCGCTTGGGTGACCTGAAAATGTAATTAAACCTCTAAATAAGCAGATTACTGACTGAAAAGTGAGATTGATAGATGAACCCCTTCAGCTAAAAGGGATTGCTTAATGGGCTGAACAACAGTCTTGGACTCTGTCCACCCTGGAACCACAGGTCCAGAGCAGGCAGGCTGCACTCCACCACGTCCCCTCCTCAGACAAACGGAGCTCCTGGAGGCTGCTGTGAGGACGGCCCACAGGTGAGACTGAGGCTGCTGCGGACAGGATGTGTGACACGCCTGATGAAAATAGCCAAAGTCACCCACCTGGAACAGTCTTTCCAGGGGATCCTCCTGACTTACTGTCTAAAAGTCCTAAAGAACTTGTTCATCCCAAAAGATTAAATTTATTTCTGATATTTTAAAAAGAAGGTATTAATTGCATTAGAAAATGAAGAGCTGAAAATCAAGCCTCAGTGGAACAAAATAATCTAATAATGAAAATTATCTGTCATAGTTGTAATTGTACTCCTACCATTTAAGAAATAAAGGCCAGATTCTATCCTCCTCGTTGACAACTATGACAAGCTTTTTTTGTTGTTTTTAAGACAGAGTCTCACTCTGTCACCCAGGCTGGAGTGCCGTGGTGTCAGCCTAACTCACTGCAACCTCAAACTCCTGGGTTTAAACGATCCTCCTATCTCAGCTTCTTGAGTAGCTGGGATTACAGGTGCCTGCCACAATGACCAGATGATTTTTCTATTTTTAGTAGAGAAGTCTTGCTCTTGCTCAGGCTGGCTTTGAACTTCTGAGCTCAAGTAATCCTCCTCTTTCTTTTTTTTTTTTCTTTCTTTTCTTTATTTCTTTTTCTTTCTTTTTTTTTTTAAATATATGTATTTTATTATTCTTCATTACATTATTTCCCACCCCCACCCCTCTGTGGTAAGACAGAATTGATTTACAGAAAAGAATACAGAAAACACCAAAGCTCTTGGTAGAGGGAGAGATTTCAAGTGGGGAGAGAGATGCTCTCTCCATTCCTCTCCCGGTCTTTCCCCGTCTCCTCCTCTAGGCCTCTAG
>CAUYRH010115076.1:0-12185 GCA_963574655.1 Perodicticus potto | reverse complement strand
ATGTTTGTAATTTCTCTTTATAACAATATATTTTCTCCAATTTCAATATCAGGTATATCCAGATCAAGTAGAATGATATTGAAATATTTCTTTTATTGTTTATAAGATTTCTGGAATTGCTTGTTTTGTAAAATCATTGTGGTCTATGAGTTTATGACAGTTTGAACTTTATTATTTAATTCAATTCATTGCTTAATTACTGTTTTCCTATGAATGATTATACTGTGGTTAATATGTTAGCATAGCTGTATTCCCAGATAGTTTTTTTGTTTGTTTGTTTGTTGGGAGGTTGGGCATTTTTCTAAGTATGTTCTTACATTTCCCAACCTCTTCCATTTCCAAATATTTTCCTAATTCTTTGTCTTACTATTTAACTACTTGGGAGCTAAAGGCAAATTTCCTCATGTCACATGGCTCGAATTTTGGAGGGTCAACACTAAACACACCTTAGTAGAGTTGGTGATCAGAAGAAGAGGGGGGAAAAGAAAATGTTGAACAAATTCATGATGTGTTTGGTCAGACGATTTTCCTTTTGCACCACTCCCATAAGCGTGTAAACACTGGGCAGTTTCCCACTGGCAACCCAAGGCTTCTCCCATCAAAATCAGAGTGGTTTTGTCCTACAATCACAGTTGTTAGGACGAGAATCTTTCCCCGGTATTCTAAGAAGCCACTGGGATTTGAGTGACAGGTCCACTTGCCCCTGGTAGAAGGCCACAATTTCATGTTTGGAAACATCACATCATTCCAAAGTTCAACGCCAAGAATGACTTTATTTCCCACAAAACACCCAAAGTGTTTGGTGGTGGCACTGCACCCGACCTTCCCTCCGGACTTGAAGCCAACTCTCTCCCCCGTAACCCCCTGGGCATTCTAATCTGTGACACTTCAACCATTTCTGGATAGCTGGGTAGCAGAAATATGCATTATTCCAAGAGTGTACCATTGAGGAAAAACTTACAAGCTTGAGGTTATAGAGAGGGAAGTAGTGCACGAAGAAATCCTCCCCCCATAGATGTTTCTTTCTAAAACACATCTCTCTATTGCCTGAGCTCATGGGTTCGAGACCATCCTGACCCAGAGCGAGACCTCAACTCTAAAAAATAGCCAGGCATTGTGACGGACACCTGTAGTCCCAGCTACTGGGGAGGCTCAGGCAAGAGAATTGCTTAAGCCCAAGAGTCTGAGGTTGTTGTAGGCTGTGACGCCAGGGCACTCTACTGAGGGTGACATAGTGAGACTCTGTCTATAAATAAATAGATGGATAAATAAATAAAGTACATCTCTCACTCTTCCTAATAATTAACAACAGCATCCACTTATCGGTTCTCTCAAGTACCTCCTTTTTAAGGGGTATTGCAGACTTTTTGGCTTCATGATGCTATATATTCTGGGGTCTGTGTTTTTTAGAAATAGCATCATCTGAACTGCAAATGCTCACTGGTTTGACACCAGCCTGAGCCAGAGCGAGACCCCCGTCTCTAAAAAATAGCCCGAGCCTTGTGGCAGGCGCCTGTAGACCCAGCTAGGTAGGAGGCTGAGGCAAGAGGATCGCTTGAGCCCAATAGTTGGAGGTTGCTGTGAGCTGTGATGCCACGGCACTCTACCGAGGGGGACACAGTGAGACTCTGTCTCAATAAATAAATAAATATAAAATGAAATGAACTGCAAATTCTTTACTCCCTGGCGATACAGGAATGTGTAGATGGTATAAATTGAACCAAAACACTGAAAAGCTGCTTTGATCACTGTGCCCAAAGGTTAGACAACCTGCCCCTGGGGGTTTTCATCACCTGCTCCTAATACCTCCCTGATTAGGCTGCAGACCTATATAAAAGCCACCTTTTATAAAAGCACCTTGCCCCCTGCTATCTCATTTATTTCTTCCTTATCAAAGGGACGGTGTTAAATCACATATAGAATCTCCGAGTGGAGACAGTCAAACCAATTATTCCTTACATGTAGAAAAAAAAAAGAACATCAACTAAAAGAAGGGGAAAGAAAGGGGAAAGAAAGGGAAAAAGAGAAACTCTTTACAGCTATGTTCTGAAAATCACTCACTGGCCCCTTTCTTGCTCACACAAATGTGTCAACATGTTTTTACAGTTTTTACAGAAAGAAGTTCGATTGTTCCTTGTTCAGTAAATTATAATATTTAGGACGTATCATTTTGCATATTAGCTGATTTATTGTTGATATGTTGGTCTATGGTCAATGAATACAAATGTCTTAACACAGTAACTAAGAAAATGCAATGAAGGCTATGTTAAACAGTTTGAAGAAAATATTTCAGATTGTATATGAAACCAGCCCGTTGTACCCCCATGATTGCATTAATGTACACAGCTATGATTTAAAAAAAAAAAAAAGAAAGAAAGGCATTCTTGTTGTTGGTTGGTTATACTGTTTCGAAGTAACAGTTCTCAATTATAGCAATGGGGATTTAAAGGATTGTACTAACTTACTACTGGTGAGTCCTTGCTCTGTGTCTGAAAAGAAAAGAGAAAAAAAATTGCAAAGCCCCAACAGAGTCACAAAAGAAAGGTCCTAAATAAATACATTAAAATTCTCCGCCATGACTTGTGTAGAAAAGGCTCCATTGACTCCAATGTCACAGACCATTTTCAATCTCAAATGCATCACGGCCACGGAGACGTGTGCTGAGTAACTTACATACCCAATACAAGAGTGCTGCTGTTAAGGAAGAACTCTCTTTAGTGTCTTCCAAATAAAAATAATATGAATAATCAACCTTAAAAAAAAGTTTGCTTTTTATAAAATTACTCGTAATTTATTGCTTACATTTTGCAAATCGGCCCCAAGAAGGCCTTTCTAGCAGTCAATACAAATGTTTGCATAGTGGAACTTTTTTTGTTGTTTTTTTGAGACAGAGTGTTACTATGTCATCCTGGGTAGAGTGCTGTGGCGTCACAGCTCACAGCAACCCCAGACTCTTGGGCTTAAGCGATTCTCCTGCCTCTGCCTCCCAAGTAACTGGGACTACAGGAGCACGCCACAAAGCCTGGCTATTTTATTGTTGCAGTTGTCATTGTTGTTTAGCAGGCCTGGGCTGGGTTCAAACCCGCCACCTGGGTGCATGTGGCCGGCGCCCTACCCACTGAGCTATGGGAGCCGCCCAGCACAGTGGAATCTTTCATTTCTGCTTTCAAAGAATGTAACGCGTTTCCATGGAGACATTAATGTTCTGATTCAACTTCACTGAGGAGGCAAATCTTATTCAAATTCTTTTAACCCCTAGGAGTTTTGTTTTATTTTATTTCATTTTTTCTGTCTGTCTTCTCATGCAAAAATGTTGCCAGAGATTCAGACTTTTTGATTCCTACAATATTACAGTTGCTAAAGGGATATGACGAGTTTTACCTGCACAATACGCATCGGCGAACATGACAAATGAGAATTCGAAACAATCAAGTAATGCAAATATAAATCTTAAAATTGAAGCCTTTCCAGCGTCAACACGAACAATTTATAATCCTCAAAAATAGGGAAATAGCTCATCTGGAGGTAAATACACCTGATGCTTGTTTAACGTCATTTAGATGATCTAGCCGTGTGTTAAATCGCTATTTTCTCAAGTTTTTATTCCTCATCCTATTTAGATGCTTTTATTGGGTTCAGTGTTCAAACTTTTTCTATCAAGCAAGTTAGTAGGAATGAGTAAAACTAGAGGATATTGTGGATTTACATAATAGCAAATCTCTCTGCCTCTCTCTGTTCCTCTGTCTCTCTCCTCGAGTTTATTTTCCTATTACTTGCCCCCAAAAGGATATACTCCTTGTTCTTCCAGACTCTGTCATGGACAAAGCCATTCTTACGAAGTTTGGGGAACATCTAAATATTTGCTAAGAGAATATCCCTGAGCTACACGGTATAAAGCAATAGATGACGTCATCCTTCTGAAGAAAGAGCTGGCATTAAAACGCACCTTCTACTGCATGAGGAAATGGCCCTGATATTAAGGAAAACGTGTTTCCTTAGCAAGGGGGTAGGAATGAGCCACCTTCCGGGAACAGTAATTGGTGGCATTTCACTATTTCCATGCCAACACTGAGAAATCGTTTTGCCTGACAAAGATTTCCTGAATTAGTATTTCCTTTGCAATAGTATTCTAGAAAATCAGGTTGATTTTGACATTTATTTTCAAGGTAAGCATCACAGAAACATATTGCACATTTATTGTCTGTACATAAAATACTAAAAATAAACTTTTGATAAAGCAGTTGCTTTTGCTAGAAGAATAGATTAAATCACTTACGAGTCATTGTTTAAATTGTGAAATTTGGTAGGAAGAACATATAAAACATTTATGCATCCATTAATAATTGCATACATGTATGATAGAGGTTTTTATAATATAATAAACACACATGGTTGTAGTTATTAACTTATAAGTGTGTGCAGACTGACTGATAAAGGACACTCAGGTAGGTAAATAGATGATTGATTGATAAGTACATTAATAATAGATGATAGAAGAGCAGATATATACATTTGTGTGTGTATATATATACATATATATAAATGCATATAGATAAAAATAACCAGTGACTATAACCTTTCTAGCACTTTAACTCACTTAAAAATTATTGATAACAATCCTTTTTTTAAGAGACAGAGTCTCTTTGTCACCCTGGATATAGTGTTGTGGCGTCACAGCTCACAGCTACCTCCAACTCCCGGGCTTAGATGATTCCCTTGTCTCGGCCTCCTGAGTAGCTGGGACTGCAGGTGCCTACCACAACACCTGGCTATTTTTTGTTGTTGTTGTTGCAGTTTGGCTGGGGCCAGACTCGAACCTGCCACTCTCAGTATATGGGGTTGGTGCCCCTCTCACTGAGCCACAGGTGCTGCCCAACAATCCCAGTATTTTTCTTAAAGTTAGGGGTGCAATTCTTTTTTTTTTTCAGGTTTTTTTGGGTGGGGCTGGGTTTGAACCCCCCTCCTCTGATATATGGGACCGGTGCCCTACTCCTTTGAGCCACAGGTGCCACCCAGACATGCAATTCTTGATATTTTCCATTTTAGAAATTCAACCTGAATTATATTAATTTGTTAACCCATTTAAACATAATCAAAATCTATTACTAGTACATTTTCTCATTCATAACATTGTCAGACAATACCTCTATTTTCTAAAATAAGAAAATATAGTAATGAGACGGGTGTTACATTTCATGTTGCAAACCTCTTTCACAGCTGTCATGACACAATACAGTCTATATGTTTCATTTATCTAAATAAGTTATAAATATTTAATTGGTTACAATATCACAGTCCACATAACTCCTGGGGAACTCCAGTGATAGGATAAGGTTGCAAAATAAAAATCATCTTTCTGTATAATTATGAAAATAACAGCGAAAACATTGTTGTTCCAGAAGTATTTTGAGGAAGCCTGGACTCCCCAAAGCAACCATCACACTTAACAAATCACTGATGTTTCTCTCTCTGTGTCTCTCTCAATCTATTATATTCTGTTTTTCTAACTGTACAATCATGTAGCCATCTCTCCATTTATTTACCCACCCATCTATCTACCTACCTACCAATCTACTTATCAAACTTTTTTGCTATGTGCCAACCTAACTACCTATCTATCCATCCATCTATCCATCCATCCATCCATCCATCCATCCATCCATCCATCCATCCATCCATCCACCCATCCATCCATCCATCTATCCATCCATCCATCTATGCATCCATCCATCCATCCATCCATCCATCCATCCACCCACCCACCCATCTATCCATCCATCCACCCATCCATCCATCCAACCATCCATCCATCCATCCATCCATCCATCCATCCATCTACCCATCCATCCATCCATCTATGCATCTACCCATCCATCTATGCATCCATATATTCATTTACCTGTAATGATATTTGTGTTTAGATTTATGCCTCTGCTTATATGTGCATGATATAGATGCTAAAATTAACAGTACATTTTAGGAAATGAAATTTCAGAAGAGAATAGTATAAAGAACTAACCGTAAACCCACTGACATGGTATGGTTTTGATAGTCCTTTACCATTAAAGTCTATTCCCAGAAATTTGCACTTGTCCTTCTATTTCTTTTACAACCGGGAAGATTTTGTAAAAAGCAGCACAGTAATTTTCTTCCATTACTCTGGCAGCATTTGAGATTTTTTTCTCTGAACTTTTTGCCTACTTAAAGCGGTGAAAATTGTTTATTTTGTGTAGGCTTGTGAAGTAAGAACTTTGCATCCCCATTGAATAGCCTAATTGCAAGCCTGGGGAAATAAGAATGTTAGGAATAGAGGCCAGATTGATCCCTCTCAACAGTATGCATTTTGGAGTTCTTTTTTGCAACCTATTCATTTATTCTTTTGCATAATATTGTTCTGGGCATTTTATATTTCTTTTAGATTTGAAGCAATTTTTTTTTTATTGCCTAGATACTATTTTCCTGCTCATGACATTAGACATTACAAATACATTTCTTTTTTTTTCCATTTAAAGTTTTACTGAGATAATTGTTGGTTCACATGTAGTTATAAAAGTTATAAAAAATAATACAAAAATAAAAAAAAGAAATAATACAGAAATTCCATGTACCTTTAACACAGTTTCCTCAAAAGGTAGCATTTAGCAAAAGTATAGTATTCAATACTATCCTGAAAGCAATATATAAACGCTTGTACTCTCATAAAAATGATAAAACACAAATATGTTCTAGTAGGGGGAAGCGGAGGGAAGGGGATTGGCGATCGGCGGGAGGAGGGAGAGACCTCACCCAATGTGCAAGTGCAAAATAACTAAGAGTAAATTTTAAATGTGTTACCACAAAATATAAGTGAGGGGACGGCAATATTAATCAGTTTGATTTAAGCATTCCTCATCGTATATCAAATCATCACATTGTACCCCATAAATGTATACAGCTATGATTTTAATTAAAAATTAATTTAAAAAAAAACTAAATATCTGCCTTCAAATGACCTAACACTCTGAGGTCTTTTTCATACAGAAATAAATTTATTTCTTAAATACACCAATTGTTTTATTTTTGCCCACACATGATGTTAGAAATGTCAATCAAAGTTTTTGACATTTTTTTGGAAACCAAGGACTTTAAACCTTAAACCACATAAAATCCCCCCCCCTTTCTTTTTTGCCGTTTTTGGCCGGGCCTGGGTTTGAACCTGCCCACTCCGGCATTTGGGGCTGGCGCCCTACTCCTTTGAGCCACAGGCGTCGCCCCCACGTAAAATTTTAGAAGTGTTTCCTTCTATTTGTCTACAACTTTTACGTGTAGATTTATCTGTCTGGAATCCTATTTTGTATATAAATATGTGTTAGCGTGTCAGGTATACAGAGCCAATTTTCAACACACTGTTTGCTAAATGGTTGTATTTTCCATTGAGCCATAACAGCAACTCAACTTTCTATGAGGGTCCTAGAAAGTCACAGTGCTATGAATTTCTACACCAGCTTGAGTTGTCAATTGGTAATTACCTAGTAATCAATTGTGCCTTTAAAAAGTTGTTTATTAATACTGTTTCTGAACGTGTGAAATATTTCTCTGATAAGGACATCAGCCCCATTTTTATTTTTCCGTGTTGGCTTAGCTATTTTGCACATTTTAGTACCTGTATAAATGTTAGAATATGTTTATGGAGATTCCCGAAGACCCAAATGGGAATTTTGATTAGAATTTGCTTTTATTGATAGTCTAGAATACACTTGTAGCAGAGTTTATTTATTTATTTATTTATTTATTCATTCATTCATTCATTATTGATTGAGACAGAGTCTCACTCTGTCCCCCTGGGTAGAGTGCTGTGATGTCATAATTCACAGCAACCTCAAATTCTTGGGATCAACTGATCCTCTTGCCTCAGCCTCCCAAGTAGCTGGACCTACAGGTGCCCCAGCCCCTATTTATTATTTCTACTTTTAGTGGAGACATGGTCTCACTCTTGCTCAGGCTGGTCTGGAACTCATGAGCTCAAGGGATCCACCTGCCTCTGCTTCTGGGAGTACTGGGATTATAGGTGTGAGCCACTGCACCCATGCCTTGTAGCACAATTTAAATAAAGATACTAGTCATGATTCCCAAGATGTAGGTACTCGTATTTATTAGTTAAATTGCTACGCCTAGTTGACCTTTTATGTCCTCAGATAAAATAATTTTCAGATTTTTACTTAGAAAATAAAAAAAATTATGCAACCAAAAAATTCCCCTGGGTTTGTAAAGTCAACATTATAAATTAATCTTTTATCTAAAAATCTTGCTGATCTATCTTTTTAAATCATAGACTCTCTTTTTCTTTCTTTTTGCAGATGATCAGATCCTCAATAAAAGGAAGTATTAACTCTTCCTTGTTATTCTGACTTGGGTGTTTCACTCTTCTTTACCCTATTTACCAGGATTGGTAATAGTATAACATATGTGATAATTTTATATATGTATGAATCACGACATGGCAGTATGTATGAAATACATATGATGATGTATATATAAACATTCTGTATGGCAAATATTTTTAGCATAAAAACCATACTTGGCTCAGTTTCTGTATCTCAGTGCTTATGTTGCCAGCCACAGATACTGGGGCTAGCAGGTTCAAGCTGGGCCCAGGGCCTGCTAACCAACTACAACTATAATAAAAAAAATAAAAACAGCTTGGCATTGTGACAGGCACCTATAGTCCCAGCTACTCAGGGGGTTGAGGCAAGAGAATCATTTATGCCCAAGAATTGGAGGTTTCTGTGAGCTGTGACGCCCTAGCATTCTACAGAGGGTGACATAGTGAGACTCAGTCTCAAAAAAAACCACAAAAACATACTCGTGAATTTATCCCTACTTTATGAATGAAGCACATCAGAATAAACTTGACAAAGTCCTGAAAGTCGTTACAATTTGAATAGACATTAATAATTACAGAGAAAACTCAGAAAAATGTAACAAATAAATGATGTAAGTAACCGTATAAAAACTAGGTAAAATTTTTCCGTGGCAAAAGATCACCCAGTTAAACTCAAAACCCAGTATAATGCTGTTCATACTTAGCAAACATTTTTCTGCAAAGGACCAGAGAATACTATTTATATTTTAGAATTTTCAAGCCATATGATCCCTGAAGCAACTGAACTCTGTTGTTACGACTTCAAAACTGCTACTGCAAATGATGACATCTTCAACAAAGGGCGGTATTAACTCTTCCTTTTTATTCTGACTTAGCAAAGATTTTTCTGTAAAGAACCAGAGGATACTGTTTATATTTTAGAATTTTCAAGCCATATTGTTATGCCCAGGAGTTTCCCCAGAGACCGCACAACCAGACAAGCCAAATTTGCAAGAGAGTCTCTTTATTCAAGAGCTGGCCAGCGACTGCCTCAGAGTCCCAACTTGGGGTTTCTGAGAAGAGTCCCGAGTGCTTAAGGGGTTGGGTTTTTAAGGCTTGGTCTGCATCTTGGTTGGCACACAGGCTGTCCAGAAGCATTTGGGTAGGGTAGCAAGCAAGCCTTGTACAGAAGCAGAATGTTGCGGTTAGTTAGCCATACGTCATACATCTTTGTTTTAATATTTTCCCCCATACATCTTAGTTTCAGTATATTCCCCACCTGGTATTGTTTAAAGGTCAGTCTGGGGACAGTTGCTGCCTCCTAGTTCGTTTCCCAGGGAGTTAACCAAGCCATAAACTGGGAGTGAGCTAAAAGCAAGAAATCAATTAGTATTTTCTCATTTATCTTGGGAGTGTACTAGTCTTATTTCTTTTCTTTCTTTTTTTTTCTTTTTTTATTGAAAGCTTGCAGTCTAGAAATTTGCCAGAAGTTAACTGGTATTTTTCTATTATAGCCTAAGCCTGACACCTTTCTGCCCTAGCCTAGGCCCACCAGGCCTAGCAAGATGATTCCTGAAGCAGCTGAAGTTTGTTGTTATGACTTCAAAACTGCCACACACCATGCAAGGTGTTTATTTATTTACAATAAAATTAATTTACAATAAAGTGGAGTCCTAGTTTGCTGACCCCTCACTTAAAATGTTCATAATTGATGTAATAATCAATCATCAAATAACATTAATATTTTAGGATATTTTACAAGTCTATCCAGTGCTAAAATTGGCAAAATATGATGTTTTAAATAATGTATGCTAATTTTTTGGTATATAAACACAGCATTCATTAAGCACTTGCAGGAATTTGCAGAATAATATTGATTTCACTTTCTCAATACAGTAGATAGCAAAAAAACATGAGCCCAGAATTTTTTATTTTTATTTTATTTTATTTATTTATTTAAAAATAGACTTTATTTATTTTTTCTTTTTTTGCAGTTTTTGGCCTGGGCTGGGCCGGAACCCTCCACCTCCATCATATGGGGCCAGCACCCCACCCCTTTGAGCCACAGGCACCACCCTTTATTTTTTATTTATTTTTTATTTTTTTGTTGTTGTTTTTGGCTGAGGCCGAGTTTGAACCTGCCACCTGCTGTATATGGGGCCGGCGCCCTACTCCTTTGAGCCACAGGCACTGCCCAAGCCCAGAATTCTTATTAAATTGATTATTTTCCTTTTTGTAATATTTACTAGAAGTTACTGTTTTTGTGTAAATTATTCTGATGAGAACTGGCTAGGTTACTAGAACTGAAAATATTTAGTCTTAGAGGGCATAATTTCAGCACTGGGGGGAGGGAAACAGCACGGAAGGACGCCTGCAGTTTATTTGATGTCCATTTCCCAAATGTAGGGTAAATTCAATTTACTGTTTTACAGAGAACAAGATGAGTAGGAGTTTCCACCAATATCCTGGCTACACCTGCAGTTTATTTGATGTCCATTTCCCAAATGTAGGGTAAATTCAACTTACTCTTTTACAGAGAACAAGATGAGTAGGAGTTTCCACCAATACCCTGGCTACACCTGCAGTTTATTTGATGTCCATTTCCCAAATGTAGGGTAAATTCAATTTACTCTTTTACAGAGAACAAGATCAGTAAGCGTTTCCACCAATCCCCTGGCTACAAAGTACAAGTGAGATGAAAATACAGCGTTTTTGCAACTTATAGTGGACGGTGCCTGTGGCTCAAAGGAGTAGGGTGCTGGACCCATATGCTGGAGGTGGTGGGTTCAAACCCAGCCCTGGCTAAAAACAGCATAAAGAAACAAAAACAAACAAACAAACAAAAACCTTATATCTGGATTACAACAAACTGTGGATTTTATGTGTTTGTGTTTGGTTCTTTGACACACTTTCATTTTTATACATTTTTCTTTTCTTGACCTAAACTTGTTTTGCACTGAGAATTTGCCATTTGATTTTCACAAAAATGAAGCTTTCAGCAAATGGCTGAAAAGCCACAGCCCGTGCACACATTTTTTTTCTGTATGCATTTGAACACTCGGGAATTGTTCAAACTAGTTTGAAAAATAAGAAACCAATAGGCATATATTGTCAAAACACTTTCTCCTTCAGACTCAATTCTAGTTCTTTAATATATATTTCACTAAGTTGATTGGCGTTTATCCCGTTTTCTTTGTTCCTGTATGGAATAGACTTAAAACTAAAAGAAAAAACAGATTAAAGGGGAAAAAATAATAAGGAGAAGGCATATCAATCTCTAAATCATCCATTCCTGAAAATTATGGTCACTATTTTTTCAAATCTACAAGCATAGTAAATTTTTTATTAATTAAATTATACAGTATTAATTACGATGATATAAAAACTCAACCCATATATTTAGCATGCATTCACTGCATTTGACAAGGAATTATTTAATTCTAACACAATGTACGCTATTTATTAAACAAAACAAGGGTTACTTCGAACTCTCATTTTCACAGAAATACAAATGTCACAGAATTAGCCCAATTAGCAAGTTGATTTTAAACGATAAAAATCTAAACAGGGAAAAAGAAAGGGAGAAGAAAGTGGAGAAAGAAGGGAGGGAGGGAGGGAGGGAGGGTGGGAAAGAAGAAAGGAGGAAGAAAGAGAAGGAAGGAAGGAAGGAAGGAAGGAAGGAAGGAAGGAAGGAAGGAAGGAAGGAAGGAAGGAAGGGAAGGAAGGAAGGAAGGAAGGAAGGAAGGAAGGAAGAGAAGGAAGGAAGGAAGGAAGGAAGGAAGGAAGGAAGGAAGGAAGGAAGGAAGGAAGGGGAAGGGAAGGGAAAGAAGGAAGGGAAGGAGGG
>CAUYRH010115072.1:0-17823 GCA_963574655.1 Perodicticus potto | reverse complement strand
CCGCCGCCGCCGCCGCCGACTCCAGATATTTTCATTTAAGTTCATTTTGCCTTCCTTAAAGAGGAAGAGTTTGACTCGTATTTCTTCACAACTACTAAAGCACCTAACACAACCCTCAGATTCAAGTCCTACCCAATTAGGACTACTGCAAATGTGCCATAGAATATTCTTTTTTTGCCATAGAATATTCTGTCCTATGCCATGAAGAGGTAGGTTACCATTGATTTCTTTATTAGTTCACTCAAATGTTTTCAAGCAACTTCTGAATGCCAGGTACTGTGCCAGACAATAGATACAAAGAAATACATGCCTGTCCTTGTGGAATAGACAGACAAGTACAACATGATAAGGACTAGATAGAAGTATAACCAGGTGCTTAGAGGTACCCAGAGGAGACACTCGAAATCAGACTGGAAGTAGTAAGGAGTGTCCAGAGTGTGTTTCCCAGAGCACTAGTCCTATAAGAGTCTCCATGAAAAAAAAGTTCTATAACCTAATAAATGTGGAAACCCTTGACACTGTAACTTCCTCTCCTAAAAAAATCACACAGCCCATTAGCACACTAACACCTAAGAAGAGTCCTTCAGTGAAGAAACCTGTGGGAAATATGAGGTATTAAAAAGTAAGCTCCCAATGGTTAGAAAAATGGTGAGGATGGTTGGATAGGTAAGGTCACTGGAAGACTACAGGAGAACTGATGGCCATGCCAAGGACAAGGAAAATATCAACATTCAAGGGGAAAATGGAAAAGGAGTAGCCCATGAGGGAAATGGAAATGAACTGGCTGGGGATATAGAAAGAAATCCAAAACAAAGCAGAAAAATGGGTAGAGGAGTTGGCCACAAACGTCAGAGCTCCAGATGAAGACATTGGCATGTCCACTGGAAGTAGCAATCAGGAAGTTATTAGGGAGCTGTGTGACGCCATGGCACTCTACCAGGGCCGATAAAGTGAGACTCTGTCTCTACAAAAAAAAAAAGAAGAAGAAGTTATTAGGGAAATTGGTGAGAGTGTTATCAGGGGAATGTTGGGAGGGACAGGGATTGCAGTGGATTGAGGCTGTGAGGAAGTGAAGATAGTAATATAGACTGGCCTTTTGAGGAATTTAGGTAGGAAAAGATGGAATAGCATTGGCAGGACAGACAGTTGGTGTTGAAGAAAGGTTATTTTATTTTTTTTAATTTTTAAATTTTTTTTATTAAATCATAAACACAGAGATCTTGTATACATTAATGCATTTATGGGGTACAATGTGCTGATTCCTTTTAAAATTAGGAATGTTTACATCACACTGATTAATATATACCTCATCTCATTTACTTAATTATTGTGTTAAGACATTTATACTCTATACTAATAGAGCCAGCATGTACCCTTGCATTATGCACCATAGGTGTCATCCCACCATTCACCCTCCCTCAATCTGACCTCCCTACCTCCCCAGAAGGTTATTTCACAATGAGGAGATTTGACATTCTTTATATGCTGAGGGAAAAGAGCCAATAGAGAAGAAAGAGGAATTCAAGGAAAGAGTGCTTGAAAAGATTAGATAACTGAGAAGACAGAAGGAGGACAGATAAAAAAACAAGGTGGAAATAGCTATAGACAGAAAAAGGGTGATCTTTCCTACTGGGCAGGACAAAAAGAAAAAAAGAGAAAGCTATAGCTGGTGAGAGAGAGAGTTATTAGAAAAAATATTAATTAACATTCATTGAGGCTTACTCTATGCCAAGACACCATACTAAGTGGTTTGCATAGTGTTGGGGAAAACAACCTCATGTACACAGTCTCTGGATCCCCACTCAGCTTTGTAAGGTTGGGCCTTGACCATGGAACACTTTCTTACCAAGAGATGAAGCACCCACACAGCATGTGCCAAACTTATCACCTTGTGTAGAAATACCTTGCGGTGTTTCAGACTCTGAGTATTCCTGTGTTCTGCTGAAGCATGTTGTGTCAGTGACCCTCAGACATGACTCAGCTTTCAGTATTTCCTACTACATGGGTGAGTATAGGAGGCCCTTCCTCTGTGACATGAGAGGGGTACATGTAGGCAAATTGCCAGACGTGGGCTCCTGAGAGAGATGCACTAGCCATTGGGGACTGAGGCACACTATGGAGGATGATTTTGCTCTGTCTCTTCTCTATTTAAGTAAAGTGTTGTTTCCTCTGTGCTGAACTGCATGTGTTTGTTTTCCTTGGTAACTCTATGTCAAGAACCCTAGGGCGGCAACCATAGTTCAGTGGGTAGGGCGCCAGCCACATGCCCAGGGCTGGTGGGTTGGAACCCAGCCCTGGCCTGCTAAAAGCAAAATATAGCCGGGCATTGTGGCAGGCGCCTGTAATCCCAGCTACTTGAGAGGCTGAGGCAAGAGAATCACTTTAGCCCAAGAGTTTGAGATTGCTGTGAGCTATGACACCACAGCCCTCTACTGAGGGCAACACAGTGAGACTCTGTCTCAATAAAAAAAAAATAAAAGATGCAATGGGAAGAAGCGGAGTCCGTAGTGCCCAGTCGTCTACTCAACACATAGGTTGAATCCTTACAGTAGCCCTGTAGGGTAGGCACTAATATTATTCCACTTCTACAGATGAGAAAAGAGAAACAGGTCTCATGGAGTCAAGATGCAAGTTAAGTAAAGAAAGATCTCTCTTGGTAGGGGAGCTCTTCCTTGGTGTTCTCAATTTTTCCAATTGAAGTAGGAGGCAAAACTGTTCCTGACAGTGAGAAGGGAGATGGCAAGGAAGGGCATCTGAGGCATAAAGCACTCACAATTGGAATAGCTGCAAAGGATGAGATGGCACCCTAAGTAAGACACATTTGAAAGCCTAGCTAAACGGGAGCCTGAGGGAAAAGAATCACCTAAGCCCAAGAGCTGGAGGTTGCTGTGAGCTGTGACACCATGGCACTCTACCAAGGGTGATAAAATAAGACTCTGTCTCTAAAAAGAAAAAAGAAAGAAAGAAAGCCTAGCTAAAATTAAAGGGCATACTTTAGTAGAGACTTCAATTCCTATGGTTGGTGATGCCTCACACCCCACACCCATCTGCTGTGCTGGGCTCCAGATAGAGAAAAGACAGGATGAAACTTGCAGGCTCCTTGAGGAGAGGAGCACACATAATCAGGAGTAACCACCAGTGAACACAAAGTGATTGACCCCAGGTGCTCTACTGTCGATAAAAGCAAAGGGCTGTCAGGAAACAGAAGACAGATTCATTCTGTTTGAGGGAATTGGAGAAATCTAAAGGTATAGGGGAAATTTACACTATGTTTTGCATTATAAAATTTGAGTAGTTCTCAAGCCTAACCTACAGAGAAGTGAATTAACAGAGCACAAAAGGAAGAACATGTTTGGGGAGAAAAATGTAAGTTCAGTTTTCAAATATGTTGATTTTGAGATACCTACAGTTACACTACTTAAAAATGTTTGGATATGAAAGTTATCACTTACAGGTAATAGTTCAATCTTTATACACCAAGTTGCTGGCCCACAGAGAGAGCAAAAAACATCAGAAATCCATCTCACAAGCTCATGATAGACAAAGGAAAAAGATAATATGGCCACTTGACATAAGATCAGAGTAATACAGTAGTATCACTTGGCACAAGAGCAGAGTTCTCTGGTGAAACCAAGACAGAAGAGGAAGAAAAGCCTGGGATACTTTAAATACTCTGAGGATATGGAGTGAGTAGAGAGTTATGGATGTAGGTAGCCCTTTGGAGTAATCAGGAGATTGTGTAAGGCTGCAGACCCAACCCCCAGGAAGCAAACTGCTATACCAGTCTATGGCCTGTTAAGAACCTGACCACACAGCAGGAGATGAGCGGCTGTTGAGGAGTGAAGCTTCATCTGTATTTGCAGCCACTCCCCATTGCTTGCATCTCCACCCAAGCTCTACCTCCTGTCAGATCAGTGGGAACAAAGAGGCATTAGATCAGTGGTTCTCAACCTGTGGGTCGCATCCCCTTTGGGGGTTGAACGACTCTTTCACAGGGGTTGCCAAAGACCATCCTACATATCATCTTTGTATTAACCTGGATGGAGTTGAAACACATTCTCCTAAGTATCACAAGAATGGAAAAGCAAATATCCAACAAACTCAATACTGATATGAAGCCAATAAATGATCTAACACACAGTCATAAGAGAAAAACTGAATTCAATTCAAGGTGGTGGGAGGGGGAATGAGAGAAAGGGAGAGGGGAGGATGAGAGGGGATTGGTGTGCCCCCACTTAAATGGCACAATGTGAAGGCGTATGGCACGCCTTTTAGGTGTGGGATACAACCACAAGAGGAAGTCTACCTAACAAATGCAAATACTGTAACTTAGTTGTTTGTACCCTCATATTAACCTGAAATAAATTTCAAATGAGAAAGCAACCAAAGTGTACTTTAGGCCCTGGAAGTAGGACTAGGCAAAAGCCACCCCAACCATATCTGCCAACTGTACAAAGAATTGCTAGTTAGGAACCACCTCCCTTACCTACATTCGTATTTACCCATGTATGTAGACTTTTTATTAGATACCACTTGTGACAAAATAAGGTATGGTGATCCAGTTTCAATACTATCTGAAAGAACTCAGCTACCAGAACTCCTAGGTTTCAGTTCCAACCTTACTATTAGCAACCTATACTATGGTAGGCAGTATAAACTCTTAAACCCTTATTTCTTCATCTAAAAAATAGGAAAAGCAACACCTTCCCCCTTACTTCACATAGTGGCACTGGAAATCAAACTCAATAGATGTTAGATCTTATCTTTCATAAGATGACTATCATGATAAAAAATAAGATTGTTATAATATTTTCAATGTAGTAGAATAAGTGTTATTAGTAAATATAAGTAGTTTGTCACACAGTCTCATGGCATAATCCATGAAGTCTACATACCAGGACTTTCGTGAGCATTAAAAAGCCATCCATTTGATGTTCAACAATAGTCAAGGGGAGAGAGGGATAGGGTGGTTTATTTTAAAAGGGTGGGGGAGAAAGAAGGAAAGAAAAAGGAAGAAAGGAAAGAAGGAGGCAGGGAGACAATGCATTTGGAAAGCAAGAGGCAAAAGGAAGTGAGAAAAGTAAGGAGAGGGAGAAAGGAAAGGCCTCCTTCACTGGCTGCCTTTGTCCTCCTAAAACCCCTCTCTTTGAGTTACTAAGATAGGGTCCCAGAGGGATCTTCTGCAAGAAACCATTGAAATCCTTAACTGAACTAACCTATTCCATCATTTTGTGGGTAAGGATAAGTTCTGATCTTTACATGGCTCCTGGAGAGTAAGATACCAAGGAAAGCAGTTTTGATGGCAAAATAAAAAAATTTTTTAAACACCAAGGAAATATCTGGTTTAATGGTGAGCCATTATTTTCCATGAGAACCAGCTTCAGGGAAAAATATTTATGCCTGCATTCTTTTTAAACTCGAAATGAAATAGCTTTTGTTTTTGGTTTTTTTGTTTTTGAGACGGAGCCTCAAGCTGTCAACGTGGCATCACAGCTCACAGCAACCTCCTAACTCCTGGGCTCAAGTGATTCTCCTGCCTCAGCCTCCCAAGTAGCTGGGACTATAGGCTCCCGTCATAACACCTGGCTATTTTTTTGGTTGCAACTGTCATTGTTGTTTGGTGCGCCTGGGCTGGATTCGAACTTGCCAGCTCAGGTGTATGAGGCTGGCACCTTAGCCGCTTGAGCCACAGACACCAAGCTGAAACAGCTTTGTTTTAATTGGGGGAAATGTATATGTTTTTACAATATATGTTACCTTCATTTGTGGTCCCCAACCCCCAGACTGTGGATGAGGACTGATCTATGGCCTGTCAGGCACTGGGCCACACAGCAGGAGATGAATGGCAGTTGAAGAATGAAGCTTTATCTGTATTTACAGCTGCTCCCCATCGCTTGCATTGCCACCTGAACTCTACCTCCTGTCAGATCAGTGAGGGCAAAGAGGCGTTATATTCTTATAGGAGCACAAACTCTACTGCAAACTGTGCTTTTGAGGGCTCTCAGTTGCATACTCCTTAGGAGAATGTAATGCCTGATCTGAGGTGTAGCTGAGCCTTAATGCTAGTGCTGGGACCATCTAGTTGCAGGAAACAAATGGGGCTCCCTCTGATTCTGCATTATGGTGAGTTTCATAAATGTTTCATTACATATTACAATGTAATAATAGAAATAAAGTGCATTATAAATGTAATGTGCTTGAATCATCCCAAAACCATCACCCCCATAGGCAATGGAAAAATTGTCTTCCATGAAACGGATCCCTGGTGCCAAAAGTTTGGGGACCACTGACCTACACTATTAAATTCAAAAACTGTCAGTGAGAAAACTGGCACAATTTCTTAGACACTTAATGGTTACTATGTGGGCATAGCCAAAGAGTAGCAAAAAAGGTGCAGTTTGAAGGGTTTTTATTTTGATTGGCAGCATCAGGGAACTGGCATGGTGATGGTGGTTGGAGTTCAGAGAAACAGAAGTAAGCTGAAAGACGAGAACACATAAATGGATAGGATAATAATTAAGATATTCAAATTTTCTATATTTGCTGTTTTGAAAGAGTTTAATTTTATGAGATTTCATTAGAACATTTTTTCTTAGTGGATGCATAAAAACAGCTCAAAACGTACTCAAGCTGACTTATAGAAGAATAAAACTCATTCTTTTTTTTCTCTCTCACAACACACACATCAATAGTTTCTGAGGTTTATTTTTTATTTTATATCTCATGTACAAAAACCTAGAATTATTCTCCTTTTTATGTGTTTTGTAAGGTGATTTAGTTGGAATCTGAAGGAAATTATCTTAATGACCTTTTACCTGCCAAGTGAAGTAAAACATCTACCCTTATGATTAATAATTTATACTTCCTTGCTGTCTTGAATTATGGAGTTAAGTGAGGAGGGTTTAAAAAATATATATACAGGGTGGCCATAAAGTTTGTAAACTATTTTAAATTACACACAAACTTTATAGCCAACCTGTATATATATATATGTGTGTGTGTGTGTGTGTGTGTGTGTGTGTGTGTGTGTGTGTGTGTGTGTGTGTGTGCGCACGCACATATGTATGAAAATTAGTGGATTAGTGAGAAGAAAACTAGGCTGAACATTAACAAAGAGCCAATAGACATTGGACTGAGTGTGATAGGGGGACTAAGCTGGTGTTAGCTGCAAAACCAGCAATCATTTCAGACAAAACTCAGCTCTTTCAGCTGAAAATACAGGGAGTGGAGTGGCACAAATGAACGTCCTCCTTGACTGTCCCAATAACTGCAATATCGTTAATATTCCCTTAACCCTGTTTAATGGGAGCCTCCTGCTTCAGTTGATGCAAATGAAGATGGGATTCTTTCAAATAGTAGAAATAGGAGATTTTATATACATATACACATATGTGTGTGTATTTTTTATTATAAACTATGTATACTACATGTCCTTTTCTGATTATAAAGTAATTCCTGAGAAAAAAATTAAAATTTTAAAAACGGTCATTATAAAAAAATTTTAAATACAAAAAAAGGTAAAGAAGAAAATAAAAATAGTTTATAATTTTGCCACCCAGAGAGATATGCTGATTTATTGTATTTCTTCCTAGTATGTTTGCTTTAATGCTACACTATCTTTGCTTAATATAATAAAAATACTCTCATTTGATGCTTTATGTGCTGCTAGACAGGAATTGAATAAACACAAAAATAAAAGAGAAATAATAATTGCATCCAGTTGAACTGTGGATAGCTGTGCCAAGCATCACAACTAAATATTCAAAGAAAGAAAGCAGTCGTGAGAAATCAACAGAGTGCTGTGGAAAGAATACATGGAAGAGACTCTGTCCTAGTACTGTCTTTTTTTTTTTTTTTCAAACAGTCTCACTATGTCGCCCTCAGTAGAGTTCAATGGCATCACAGCTACCTCAAACTCTTGGGCTTAAGCGAGTCTCTTGCCTCAGCCTCCCAAGTAACTGGGACTACAGGCACCCGCCACAACACCCGGCCACCCTTTGGTTGTAGTTGCCATTGTTGTTTGGCAGTCTGGGCTGGGTTCAAACCTGCCAGCTCTGATGTATGTGGCTGGTGCCCTAGCCATTGAGTACAGGTGCCGAGACAGAGTCTCACTATGTGGCCCTAGATAAAGTGCCATGGCATCACAGCTCACAGTAACCTCAAACTGGGGCTTTTTAGTGATTCTCTTGCCTCAGCCTCCTGAGTAGCTGGGACTACGGGCACCCACTACAATGCCTGGCTATTTTTTTGGTTGCAGTTGTCATTTTTGTTTTTGCAGGCCCAGGCCAGGCTTGAACCTGCCAGCCTCGGTGTATGTGGCTGGCGCCTTATTCACTGAGCTGTGGGCACGGAGCCAGTACTGTTTTACTGTTACTTGTCCATGACCTTAGGAAAATACATTTTTCTTTTGTAGGCTTCATGTTCTTCATTTCAAAAGTAAGGGATAGCAGCTTGGCAGTTACACAGACATTATAAATTTTTTTCCTGTGCTAGAGACCAAAGATGACAGGCAGCAGCTTCTAATCTAATCTAGTGGGTTTGGCAACTTAGAAATGAAAATATAGATAAAATGTTGTGGTACACTCACTGAAGCTTAGCAAAAGATAATTTGCAAAATTCTTATCTTAGTAAACAAAATGCTACCAAAGTATTCAGACTCTGAAATTCTATAATTTAATGTCACCAGATGTCAAATGTATCTTTAAAATACCTAAAATACCCTAAACCAGTGTTGATCATTATTATGTTGAAGTAATCAGTAAATTCATTCAGGATATAGGAGAACCCCACTTTCAAAGTGAATGGAAACCAGAGCTGGATGTTTCTGTTGATTAGATTCTCACTTTATATTCCAAAATATCAGAGGCCAAGTTTTGGCAAAGCTGAGCAGTAAAATCTTTCTCTTTCTGATCCTTCTTTCTCCAACCATTTCTCCCTTAATCCAGAAATTCAACAACTTTGAACTTTCTCTTCCATCTCCAGTGAAAAATTAGAAAGTGGTAGGTATCAGTAATTTACATCTTAGTGTATTTCTCTCAAGGATATCTGTATTAAAGTTTTATATCTAATTAGTTAATAAATGTTTTTTCTTCCCATTGAAGTAATTTTATGTATCACAGTGCATAGGTGGAGAAGATACATTTACAAAGTAAGACAAGAGAACTTTCTTAGGTTCCTTAAATTCATAGAAGATTTGAAGAGCCTTTAAATTCTGGTGCAATGAGGATTATGTACTAATCTGGGTCAAATTCCAAACTTCACCAAAGACCTCTTCCTCTCCCTACTTTTCAGCTACATTTGAACATAGTTTTAATTTTTTAACAACTTACAGAAAAATTACCCCAATCATTATAAGCCCCAAATAAAATATAATATCAAAGAATCATTTCAAGAATTAGATGAGGGGATTATTTGCTTGGTTTCTGTTTTTTTCAGCAGGGGATAAAAGAAATTAGGAAAGCTAATTTAAATGAATTCAATTTAAATTAATTACAAATTGAATTAGTAATTAATAACATTTTTTCTAGATCAATGCTGTCCAACAGAACTTCCATGATTATGGAAATGTTCTACAACTGCTATCCTGTGGGTAAACACAAGCCCCATATGGCTATTGAGCACTTGAAATGCAAGGTCAGACAATTAAGTTCTTGAACTCATCCTAGAAAAATTGCTTTAAAGAGTGGACTAGATGCTGGCATCAATGCAGAGTTTCCCAGGGTAGTACTTTGAAAGTGACCATAATGATATTCAGCAATGAGGTATGTAGCACTTTTTCTAAGACGAGTTTGTGAACTTAATTGTCTGATCTTACATGGTTCTTGAGATTCAGAAACTGAATTTTAAATTTTTATCAATTTTATGAATTTAAATCTAGTCAAATATGGGTAATGAACACCATACTCGCGCAGTTCTGGATGATTCTGTATGGAAGCTGTTTGGGTCCAAAATATATTATCTGACCCTGAAAAGGGACCCTCAGCCAAATAGGGTGACTGTGTCTTTAGAATCCTAGGTCTGTTGTAATTATATTACTAAGACAAAGCCTGTTGTCTTAGTAATTCACCAACCAGAAAATCTATAGACTTGCTATGGGAACCCTGTTGGAGAAACACAGGTTTCTATGTCAACTCCTATTTGGGATACCTCTGAAAAATCCCCTATGACCAAAGACACCCTGAAATTACATTTTTTCTAATGGAATTAGGAAACTCTATTGTCCATTGTTCTTAAGCAAGGCATTTGGAGCCCTTCCAAGAAGTAGGTTGAATATCTGTTATAAGAAAAGAGAATTATACACTGTCTAAAGGCCCATTGTTGAAAATTTTTCAATAAATATGTTTTTATCTAAAGGTTCTTTGTCAAAAATCTCTTGAGATTATGCTTGCCAACTCTTCTGATATGTTTCTATTTAAAAAATATATGCAAGAAACGCTTTTCTACCATGTTTCAAATAAGGTAAGAATATTATGATGAAATGTTACCATTGACCTTTAGTTTGTGCCCTGATTGAAACATTAGGGACTAAACATTGCCCCTACTCCTTTTGAAACAGTTTTGATTGCCAGGGTCTCAGTGACTTCTAGCCCAAAGCCCAGTGAGCTCCACTATCTTCCATTAGTAGAGGATATTATTTGCAAGAGCAGATATGCACAAATATCCCTGGCCAGCCTCCCAAACCTACCTCCATTGCCATGTGGAGAGAATAGAACCATTAAAAGTTATACCATTATATTTACTTTTAATTTAAAAATATTTCCCCCTTTTTTATAGAATAGTTGAGAAGCCTGGAAAAAAAGACTGACAATTGGCTGCCCTGGGGAAGAATCCTAGGAGGCAGGGATTAAAGAAATCTACATGAGCCCAAGTTCTTGGCAAGAGTGACTGATTTCCTGAGTTATTAGGAAAGTTGGTGGGAAACTGAAGCGAAAGGAGGATACTTGTTTTAGACAATAACAGATGCTGGAATGAATAAAAACAGGTGGTGGCAATCACTTCCTTGTCAAGAGCCCACAGAAGGGCATCCACATTTGAATCCTGACTCAGTTTAAGCTTTGAAATTTAGCAGGGAAAGCTCCCTGTTGCCTTCAATAACTGGCTTGCTTCTTTTCTTCCCCTGCTCATATCTATACAGTATAAGCTTTTCAACTGTGCTTTCCTTACTATATTAGACCAGAAGTTGCGCTTAGAGCCCATCTTACGTAATCTTACTTTAAAAGAGAGAATACAAAAACAGACTTATCAAGGGTCAACTAGTAATTACTAGAACTCCTGGCCCAGAGTTTGCTTCATATGGCACAAATTTCCTGTTTCCACAACCTTCAGCCAAGCCCCTATCTGCTCTCTGTTTCCTTCTCTTTTTCGTAATGAAATTTTAGCAGTTGGAGACTCTAAATAAACTTGCAATAAGTACCTGTAGCCCTCAAGACTTCTGTTATACTTAATGTTTCATTTCAACCAATATTTAGTAAGTGACTACAATCCTTAGTACTACTAAGTGTTTCTCCAGCAGATAAAAGCTTCCAACATAGTCTCGGCACCTGTGGCTCAAGCGGCTAAGGCGCCAGCCACATACACCTGAGCTGGTTGGTTCGAATCCAGCCCAGACCCGCCAAACAATGATGGCTGCAACCAAAAAATAGCCGAGTGTTGGGGCAAGCGCCTGTAGTTCCAGCTACTTGGGAGGCAGAGGCAAGAGAATTGCTTGAGCCCAGGAGTTGGAGGTTGCTGTGAGCTGTGATGCCACCGCACTCTACCCAGGGTGACAGCTTGAGGCTCTGTCTCAAAAAAAAAAAAAGCTGGGCAGCACCTGTGGCTCAGTGAGTAGGGTGCCAGCCCCATATACCGGAGTTGGTGGGTTCAAACCTGGCCCCACCCAAAAAAAACTGCAAAAAAAAAAAAAAAAAATGGGCAGCGCCTGTGACTCAGTGGGTAGGGCGCCGGCCCCATGTAAGAAAAAAAGCTTCCAACATAGCTGCAGCTAAGATTCTCTCTGAAGGTTATTTCATCTCTTCCCAAAAAGGAAGGCCTGGAGAACTCATACTTTATCTCAGTACAGTTAACCAATATTTACTCATTTTCCTTTTCCTTCTAGCTGATTGATTACAGGTTTCCTCTTTTCTTTTTTTGTCTTCCTCATATCCTTGATTACTGTCTGTCTTTAAAGTTGAGCACAAGGTTCTGGGAAAGGATTGAGAATGCTTGGGGTGTAACCCCACAAGTCATATCTTGCACAGTTTCATTATGTGGGGATTAGGAAAAGATGACTGATTCTTGCAGTTCTGGTCTGTCTTTAGGCTTGGTTTGAGAGCATGGGGATTTTGGCATGGAGGAAAAGAGTATAACTAAAAGTGTACAGAACTGATAATCTAAAATCTGGTCCTTCTGGTTCTGCTCACTTCTATGGAAAATACACACACACACACACACAGACACACACACACACACCCCAGCTGACCTTGTCAACCCATGCTTTGTCTTCTGATCTTGCCTTCTTCCTCCAAACCTTTCTTCCTGGCTCGCTCCATCCCCACACTCCCAACCCTAGTACAAGTCACCCTTATTGTTTGCCTGGACTCTTGACAGGTTTTTTGTTGTTTTGTTTTGAGACAGTCTCACTCAGTCACCTGGGCTAGAGTGAGACTTAGCTCTCTCACTCTTCAGGGGGGCACCCACACTGAATCTACCACCAGTTGTGTGAATGAATACTCTTCCCCTACTCTCAACCCTAACCCCGTCCCTGAACTCTGACCCTTTTTTCAGCTCTCAGTTTAAATGTTACTTCAAGAAAGTCTTCCCTAATATCCAGAACTGTTAGATGTCCCCCTAGCAGCTTTAATTCTTTCCACTGCTCATTATGGCTATGATTATGTAGTAAGTCATTGTTTAAAGACTATCTCCCTTGTCAGAATATAAAACTCAGGAACTATGACTGTTCACTGCCTTGTCCCCAGCATCTATCCCACTACCCAGCAAAGGGATTGTTTACTACCTATTTGTTGAACTAATGGCCACATTCACTTAGCTACACATATAGCCCCTTCCTTTTCACATGGGCTCTGGAATAGTAAGAACCTATCCTGTTCTGTGGTGTCCTCTGTATTGTTATTCTTTTAACTGTGGTTTGGTTTGATTGTTTTTCCCTCTGCCTTCTTACATTTTATTTTTGAAAGGCAAGAAAGAACTCTTCCAAGGAATTGGAGCTGGCAGTTACAACCATACCAGGGTTCTCACACCCTGTCTTTTCTCATTTCCTTTGTCTACTGGAACCCCCAGCAGTCTTAGAGTGACAAATCTTGAATTCTGATTCTCAATCTGCTGCAGTAAAATCTCCCAAGGCCCCAGTGACACACCACTTTCTCTCCGAAAGCCTGTCTCCTCTTGTTAGAGCTTCTCCTTGCCAAAGCATTTCGTGTTTACCCTAGTTAGCAGTTACATTCTGGTTTTAATTATGTTTTGATTCCCATCTACCTAACCTACTAAACTCTGTGCTCTCTAAAGGCAGATACGCTGAACTGACAGTGTCTAAATCATCTTTGTATCTTCAGCATCTGGAAAAACGTTAGGTGTTTATTAAAAGAAATTGATTTTTTTATTGGTGTAGTAACAGAGTGACTGGAGTGAAGTCCTTCGGTCTTATTTCCATTCATCAATTCCATCATATATCCTCCCTCATTCCTACTGAGAAGTACAGGGAATAAAGATTTCCTATTTTTGTTCCTTTCCCTTGTTATGAAAGGTTTCAAAAATTACTGAGGAAGATAAAAATAGAGTGGCTTATAAAAGTAGAGAACAAACTGAGTAATGCCAATAAATAGTTACATTGAGTATGTTTATGTTTAAAGCACCACAGCTCTTCCTCAAATAAGTTGAAAAGAACTTTAGTGTGGTAGAAGCATCTGGCAGAGGGCATCTGTTAAAATTGATGTCTCAAAAAATGAAAAGAAAAGAAATGAAGGAAGGAAAGAGAAAGAGCAATAGTCCATGTGATGATAAATTGCACATGTCTCATTGTTGATTCTTAGGACAATACCTTGTGCTTTGTATGCTCTGTAGTGGAAATCATCTTCCCTGATGCTTAAAATTCTAAAAATGTATTCACTAAGACCAAATATATAGACCTGAAAATACAGTTTCTAATCCCACTTCTGCCCCTATCTAGCAGAGTGGTGTCACAGTCCACTGCTGCAACCGCTTGTCAGGACCCAGGACTGGCCAGGTCTCAGGCCTGGCTTAACTAGGTTCTGGATGCAGACCACTGTGCTACCTTGCTCAGGAACAATTTCTCTTTGGTGCCTGAGGGCTATTTACTTCAGCTGGGGAGAGAGAGAGAGGGAAGAGCAGTCTTAGAATAGATAGATCTTAGTCTTTAGTAGAGCTTAGTAATCTTCCACAGAGAGACACCATGCTGGTGTTCTGCAGGTAGGAGAGGAGACGGAGTCAGAGTGAGCAGGTCCATGATAGAATGTGCATACTCCTGACTGTCTTCTCCAGCCTAATATAAGGCTGATCTCATGCCTCTCCACACCATAGGTGTAGAGACTGCCAATTCACCAATGCTGTCATCTCGAGAGCTCTCAGGCTTGTTAGGAGAGCTAAATCCCTCTCTATGCCCTTTTCACCAAGGTGTTCCATTATTGAGCTATACAGGTATTGCTTATAACTCTCACTCCTCCTAGCCATAGACTATATGGGCTGCTACATTTCCACCCTTTTTAATATACAAACAAAATAATTTTCAATGTGGTAAGGGCAGTTCTTCCTGTTATCTAGCCCTTTTCATACTAGGCAAAAGAATACGGTAATTGTCAAAGATCAGAATTGCAGCTATGGGCTCTTTAAATGACGAAGCCCAATACAGATTTAAACTATTAGCCACTGCTAGGGAAAAACCGTGATTGTAATGTTAATTCCCTCAAAGGTCTTTTTAAACTGAAAAAAATCTTAGTTGAGAGAATTTACCATTTCTTTAACTGTACAAACTTTCCTTTGATATTTACTTAACGGACCAACAAAAGATAATGCTTTCCTTGCAATCTTTGCAGGCAAGGATTTTTCTCTCGCTATTCCAAAGGCTTTGCTACTCACAGTCCTAACAAATCCACCCTTCACAGATCTCAGAAGACTGATACTTGAGTACTACCGGTCCCACCCTTCATAATTCCTCTCAAAGGCTCTGTTACTTGCAGTCCTTCAGTGGTCCCGCACCTCATGGTTCCTTGGTAGCAGAGTTTTTCCTGCTTTCAAGCTGCTTTTCCAGCAGAATTTTTGCTGATTCCAGACTTTTTTCAAATGGAGCTCCCTAGCACAAAGGTGGTTTAACTCTTAGTTACTCTTCTCTCCCTTTGTCCTCCCTCTCATAATCTTCCAAAGGAGTCACTTACTTCAGAGTGTCCCTTTCCCCTTTGGGCCAGGTCCAGGCTCTTTAGCTGGACCCAGTTATAGTACACAGACGATGAGAGGTGGGTTACCCCTCCACCATGCAGGATAACCAAATATTCCACAAACATATTTAATCTAATTATTCTCCATTGTCATCCATTGGTCTGGTTTAATTTCCTCAGTTTGATGCTGAGGCACCACAGGTCTAACCAAACTGCCAGAGTGCTCCCATGGCATAGAATTGAATTATACTGTTTTTCTGAGAATAGTTTGAAATGTAAATATTAAAGAAACTATGTTTTTAACTTCTTTCATTTAACAGGGGGTCCTTATTCTGGCCCAACTGATAATTTTCCTATAATAAAGGTTTTTCATCTTTATCAAATTGAAAATGACATTCGTTTGCCCAATGAAAGCCTTTTTTACACTTGGGACATATACCTGGAGGTTTGTATACCCTTTGTTCCTTTTCTTTAGCATTCAGTGTCCTTTTCCCTTTTAAACACTTTTCTCTTATGGCCTAGCTTCCCCCATTTATGGCATAGGATATTAACTGGGGGATTTACCCTCTGATCTTCCAGCTGCCCAGCTTGAGTTGTCATGTCATTATAGCATTTACCTGCTTCAACTATAAGATTATTCATCTGATCTCTCAACTGTTTTATGTCAGCTGCCATGATCTTAATCTGATCTTTAAGCTGTTCCATCTGGTATTTCAACTGCTGTATCTCATTTGCCATGATTTTTCTCTACTGGCTTTTTCTTTCGGCCTTCTACTTTTTACAATCTTTCCTTTTCAACTCTTAGAACCTTTGGCTACCTTAAAGGGACAGGAGCTCTTTAGCTGTTTCTTTTTACTCTGGAGTCTTAGCTTTTTACAAAACTTCACTTACTCTATTTCTTAACCAGCCCCCTTAATATACCTCAATTATTTTCCTTTAAACAGAATCTTAACTGCCAAAGAGGGATTCAGGCATGGGTCTCTCAAAAACTACTTCCTACTGGAGCGAGGGGGGTGGGGTCTTGGTGTGTGCCACACCTTTTGGGGGCAAAACCGATTGTAAAAGGGACTTTACCAAACAAATGCAATCAGTGTAATCTGGTTTCTTGTACCCTCAATGAATCCCCAACAATAAAAAAAAAAAAAAAAAAACTACTTCCTGCTGGCAATGGGCAAAGACATAGGGGAAGGCAGTTAGAAGTTCTCTTTCCTAACTTAATTCTTGCAACCTGTTCCCAAACTTTTCTCTTTGCTGTTTTAACGAAGGCTTTTCTCACCCCTGAGGCTAAAGGCTTGTTTACTAAAGGTTCTTATCTTCCTAGTTCTATCTTTTCTCTTTCCCTCTTGTCTAGAGGCTTTTTTCTGCTTTTTTCTCCAGGCACTTCACAGAAGAGGCTAAAGGATTTTATTAGCTTTTTTCCCACAGAAGAGGTAGTTAGAATTTGGAAAGAGAAAACAAGGGAATGAGGAAAAACCAAATGAGAAAGGCCTGTTGTTGGCTGTCTTTTTCTTAGATATTTCTTTTCCCTCTAAATATTTCTATTTCTTTTATTTCTCATTTGCTAAAGCTTATTTCCCTCTTGGTCCAATTTCACCGAATCCTGCCATGGTCACCATTCATCACAAGTGCTGTCACCGTTTGTCAGGGCCCAGGACTGACCAGGTCTCAGGCCCGGCTTAACTAGGTTCTGGATGCGGACCACTATGCTACCTTGCTCAGGAACAATTTCTCTTAGGTGCCTGAGGGCTATTTACTTCAGCTGGGGTGGGGGGGAGAGAGAAGATCAGTCTTAGAATAGATAGATCTTAGTCTTTAGTAGAGCTTAGTAATCTTCAGCAGAGAGACACCATGCTGGTGTTCTGCAGATAGGAGAGGAGACGGAGTCAGAGTAAGCAGGTCCATGATAGAATGTGCATACTCCTGACTGTCTTCTCCAGCCTAATATAAGGCTGATCTCATGCCTCTCAACATCACAGGTGTAGAGACTGCCAATTCACCAATGCTATCATCTCGAGAGCTCTCATGCTTGTAGGAGAGCTAAATCTATCCCCATGCCCTTTCCACCAAGGTGTTCCATTATTGAGCTATACAGGTATTTCTTATAACTCTCACTCCTCCTAGCCATAAGCTATATGGGCTGCTGCAGAGTGGCCTTGGTCAAATCAGATTACCCTCTGTAGTTAATTGTGTTGCATATGGAGCCTCTTGTTACAGATTAAAAAATACAAAGCCGGGCCGAGTAACAGCTTCCTTGCAACTGGGCACAGTAAGACTGGGTAGAGAAGAATTCCGGCATCTCTGGCTGGCGAGATCTGCCCAGAAACATCCCTTTGGGGACACAGGGAGACAGCGTGAGACTTCTGGACCCCCTAGGAAGGCAAAAGCAGTGGAGATCTGGCAAGTGCTTGCGTGTGTTCGTTCAGTCTAATCCTGCCGGCAG
>CAUYRH010115067.1:0-21258 GCA_963574655.1 Perodicticus potto | reverse complement strand
GGCTTTCCAGACACCCCCTGTATAGTTATGGATTTGGGGGATAAAAGACCAGGGTTAGAGAGAAGTACAGAAAAGGTTGCTCCAGTGTCCAAAAGAAATTTTATCTCCTGGTGTACCACAATTTATTAATCCATTCGTGGGGTAATGGTTGCTTGGGTGTTTTGATATTTTTAACAAGACTCAGTACAAGGAGTCCCTCCTTTCTGTCAGGGCAATATCAACCATCTCTGTTCTCTGCTCTCTGAGATCACTGCTACCCTACACTTCCACTGGGTTATAATTTATGATTTGCTTCTCTGTTTCCTCCACTACACCGTGAGTGATTTAAAGACAGGAATGGTGTCTTTTATTATACTATCACAACAAAAGACACAGTAATGACACAAAAATGATTTATGGAAGGAACATTTGTGTCTTATGCAAAACGAACCAAAGGTGAAGAGCAAAATTGCTTTTATTTCATCATTTTTAAAGGGAATGATGTGCACAGAAGGTGCCAAAAATGTATACACATTTTCATAAAGGAAAAAAATGGCAATGCTCAATATATACTGAAAACAAAAGATGAATACACGTCACATTTGAGCACCTCTTGTAATTGCAGATATCAAATGTGCCTGGAGTCATTGCAATTTTAATACAGTCTTTTCTTTTTCTCTAATGTGCATACAATTTTTTTTGTCACCCTCTGTATCATTAATACTTCACTGAAAATGAACTGAAGACCATTTTAATATATTCTGAGGTTTCTTTTCTCCTTTATAGTACATTTCTGAGACCACATTATCTCACCCATAAGCAAAACATCTTACTTGAATCCATTCTTTAAGTGGTGGCTGTATTAGCACAAATATGTCAGCTCATAAGTTCTGACTTTGTTTCTTGTTCCTTTCCTTCTCCTTACTTCCCTCTGTTTGGGTTATTGATGAATATTTGGTTAGTACTCGGGAGTCCTGCCTTGCGCCATTAGGTCTCTGGGTGTTGGACAGCATGGTGCGGAGAATAAGCATAAACACTGCAGAGCCACCCTGCCTGGGATAAAATGTCAGTCGGCCACTTACTGTGAGGAAGTCAATTACTCTGTCTGTTCCCTCTTTTATAAAATGGAAATAATAACAGTAATTAGCATATAGGAGCATTGTGAAGATTGAATGTTACTATATAGGAAGTACTTAGAATAGTGCGGCACTCCCTAAAAGTTTTAAAATTTATTTTGGCATGTAATCTTTCATATCTTTAAAGATTTTTTTTTTAAGTTCATGGAAGGTAGAAGAAAAATACATGAATCAGAAAAGAAATATTTCTTGTTAGTAGACATTCTTATTTGGAAAATATCAATGAGTATCCACTATTCATGGAATATTTAAGACAAAAAAATACCATGTTTAATAAAAACATTGACTTTCACTCTGAGTAAATATCCACTTAGATCTTTGGAGGACTGTTACTTTAACATTAGAGATTGAGAAATATATCTGTATCTTTTTCGCAAAGTAATTGTAAGTTGAGTATGTTCCAATTTACAGAAGAATGAAAAGCTGTATTTTGCTCCTCATTCCAAACACGTAGGAGATTTGGAAAATAGCTACTCGGATATAACCTCTTTCCTAAGTATTTATTGCACGGAATAAAATATCCTTGCTTATTTAGCAAATACGTATTTGAAGAAGGTCATCAAACTCTGACATCGAGCACATCAAACATTTTATTCTCTGCAATGAGAATGGCTTCAGGCGAACTGTCACTTTTTGGAATTAGTTTCTTCATCATTATGTTAGTCATATCAATAGTGTCCCATAGATGCATTATCTAAAGCAATGGATGAAGTTGTGTTTAAATTCAAATTCAGAAAATCATGTAAAGTATACAATATATATTATTTAATACCAAGTAGGGCCCAGGGCAGCACCCCACAAAGGCACACATCCACATATATGCGGCGATTCATAAATATTTACACTAAGTGGGAAAAATAAGAACTATAAACAGCTGCACAAAAAAGTTCAGAATATTTTACCTTTAAATAGGTTTTGGCAGCAAACTTTAAAATAAATGATAAAACTTTTGGTCTTCAGAGCTTTTTGGCTTTTGAAATCACAGATGAAGGGTCCCGTATCTATGCTTGTCTTCTACAGAGCAAAAGGCAGTTTTGAAGATCAAATGAGATCATTTTAAAAAAGAATTTTATAAATTACAAAGCATTATATAAATGTAGGGCACTAATATTACCTATGTACTAAATTTTATGATTATTTTATGAGGATTTTCCTGAACATGAGGAGCTAGGACATAACTTTTTCTTTATAGTGGTTCGAACTTAGTTTAAATAAGATAGGATTAGATGAAAACTTACCTCCTAAAAGTATATGGTGCCCATACTATTTGTCTGTCACAAAAAGCAGCATGAATTTATGTATTTTGCAGGCTTAAAGTTATCTTTTGTGCTAAAATAATTTTGACACATTTCTATTATTGTTACCCAATTTTATATCTCAGAGTTCTCGAAAACTTAGACTTTATTCATTCATTTACCCAATGGCACATTGCTGATTTTGAATTACTATATGTGGAGTAAATGTTCAGTAGAATTTCACACTGGCATAAGGACCTAACAGAAGAGTTATTTGGTTTTTGGATCTATATTAAAAATTCTTATTCAATTGATAAATGACCACAAAGCAAAACCAATTAAAAATTTCACTTATAGAACTTCGCTTATGAGTAAATGAGAATAACAGATTGGAAGTAGTCTTGTTAAAATGCGTAACACACTAACTCAGGTGGTCAAGAAGTCTTACTCAGAATTTCAGTGCGGTGTTATCGGCAACTGTGAACAGGAAAAGCTGTGAGTGCTCACATAGGCTTTCCTAAAGTGGGTTTAGGTGGAACTCTGCTCAGCAGAGAGCTCTGCACGGAGGGTCCCCTTTGAAATCCTTTGGCAAACTACTTTGTGAATAATCTTATGTGTGAGTGTACAGGAATCAACACACTGCCCGTTACTTTCTTCTGTAGCCATTTGATAAATTAATTGCTTAATTCTTCATAACTCTAAACTAACGTAATCAATATAAAGATTGGGGCTTGACTTTGACTATGTTTGGCATATACAACTCAGCAGTATCCAGGAAAATGCTAATACTCTACGCTATTGCACAAAGGTGGATGAAATTATCTCAAAGTAAGGAAGTATAAGCTTAAAGTGTAAATTTAAAAGAAACCATTATGATGGAGGCAATGAATGTGTTAATGTAAGTTCTAATCTTATTCATCTCCCAAATCAACCTGATTTTAAACATAGAAACATAATATATGTCTGGGTCTCGATTTTCTCATTTATGAACTGTGGGGATAGACAGGATAAGCCTGTTGCTGCAATCTGTTCATGAAGGTGTTTGAAACTCAGTGCACTGGTATCTTTTAATTTAATTTTAACCATGTACTATGCTTCAATAATCCACCTAAGTCCAGAAATATCAGTGACTGTTGCACACCAAGTTGATGTATATATTTGTTCTTCAATTTAAAACCATTACATTTGTAAATCACATCCAACCCCCCTGAATGTTCCCAAGGTCTTTGATCTTTGTCAGGATGTGCCGAGTTGATGAATAACATAACTGGATGTTTTATCATAATATACCTTCCTCAGATACTATCATGTATTCTATTCTAACTTTTTAAACTTCTTTCCTAGCCTCCTTATGAAAAAATACATACTTATGAATCTTCCAAAAGTGACAAAGTATACATTTTGGGACAATAATCAATATTAGATGAAGCATGGGAAATGTGAATACATTAAAAGAAAGACTGTGTTTAGGGTATGAATCAAATAAACTTTATCTTGCAATTGAAATTTGATAGTTAATACTGTGACTACTGAGTCCTGGGGTTGAAATTCTGTGCTTCTACACAAATCATTTTGCAAAGTGGCATACTATTTGTTACCATTTCATTCTAAGGTAGTTAATCTTTTTACCTTGGAAAGACAATGCGTCAAGTGTCTTAATTCATGGATCCAAAAATTGCTCGATCTGAACCAAAAGAGATAACAGAGGAAAGGATATATTTATTGTTGCTTACATACATACTCTCTTGTCTTTGGGAACTCAAGACCATCATTTGTTTCTTAATGATAGTGTAAAATACTCGGTTCTATGTATCATGTTACAAAATGGGATATGATAAATTCAAGGAGTGTAAAATTTTATTTTTCATTTTATACCATTTTCTTTATTAGCTTGGGAAATGCTTATAAACCAACTGGTACACACCAAAAAACTATGTGATCGGGAACTGGAGAAGCAATGATAAAAACATAATTTTTTCACCAAGTAGCTTATTATCCAGCAGAGGAGATCAGTGAATTAACTGTTTCTGACAATGATAAAAACAAACCGAAAACAGTTTCCACCTGTGAAGTGCTTACTGTGCATATCTTTCATACCTTTACATAAAGACTTTCATGGAATTGTTGCTACAGTCTCATGAGGTATATATTATAATTCTATTTGTCAAATTAGGAGACAGATTTAGGAAGTTAGCTTTCTCCAAGTCTTCTAGTAAGTTCATAGTGGAATAAATACTCCAACTTGGGCTTTTGGATTCCAAAGCCAAAGCTCATAACAATTTATTATTAAAATGGGACATGTGTTATCACAGAGGAATATATAAAAAGTTAAAGTAGGATGTGGATAAATAAATAGACTAATTTCATACCAACATAGAAAAGTGAAAAGCCCAAGAACATCTGCATAGAGAAAAAGACATTCTACTGATCCTTGGAGGGTAGCGTGTTATTTATCTGGAAATGGTAAGAGAGATGATTACAAACAGGGGGACAGAATTAGCAAGGGTATTGAGGGAGTGCTTGAGTAGGGTGGGCAGTCTGAGGCGATGAGGCTTCCAAACCTGGAATACAGGATGGAAAGAGAGAGGATGACCCCAGACAGGTGTGTGGAAGTTGGGCTAGAACATTTCACCTAAACCACACAAAAGAGTTTAAACTTTATATGCATGTAGACCCTCCAAATGATTTTTAAGCAGGGATTTTCCGAAGTCAGCCCTTTTCTAAAAGGAACTGGCAATTATGAAGAGTAGATTGGAGTAGGAAGAGACTATCCAGGGAGATTTGTCAGGATTTTTGGAAATGTTAGTAGGCAATAAAGGGACCTTGAATAAAATGGTAGTTACCTGAAGCAAAAGGAAAGGAGAAATGTAAGAGAAAATTCAGGAATGTAATTAGTGTGAGGCTGGGAACAGTTCAGAATAATTTCATGGTGACTGGATTTGATACTAGGGTGGATGTGAAAACATTACTAGGAATAGGAAAAACAGGAATGAGGCAATTGGAGGGGAAAGAAGTGAATAGAGTTATGAAAATGTGGAGCTTCAGAAATGTATGGGAAAGCCAGATTGAGATGTCTGGTAGATGTAGATAAAATAAACCAACTATTTCTTATATAAAAATAAAGTAAAAACCTATAATGCTGACTCAAAAGTTGTGGGAATTCATGACAGAAAATTACTGATGGCCGCTATGAATGGCAGGCTCAGGAATCATCTCTGATTTTTCTCACTGCTCTTCAGTTGTCTTCCAAGTATGCAACCTTGTGGGGCTTGGAATCAGTTTCTATTTGAAGGCAGAAATTCCTTCTTCAAGGACAGTGTCCCCTGCCTTTGTGCATAGAGTAGGCGTGAGGGTGTGTGGGGGAAGAGAAATCGGACCCTGTTTCTTCCAAGTTGAACATTAGCTTCCTCCCTTGCTACGGTGTGGATATAGTTTGTCCATCCTGCCATCATTTGAAATTGGATCCTCAACGTGGCAGTGTTGGGAAGTGGGACCCAGTGGGCTGTGTTTGTATGGATAGATCCTTCAGGAACAGATTAACGCTTTCCCCGTGGAGTCCGTGCCTTCTTACTCTCAGAATGGAGTAGTGTCCCGGAGGCGGCTGTTATATGTCTGGCTCCCTTGGTTTGGCTCTCTTGCTTCCTCTCCCCAGATGTTCTCTGCCCACACATCACTCCCCTTATTTTTTGCTCCATGAGTGAAAGCAGCCTGCCCTCAGCAGGTGCAGGGACCCATCCTTTCTTCATTAATTTATTTATTTACTTATTTTGTTTGAGACAGAGTCACTTTGTCACCCTCAGTAGAATGCTGTGGCATCATAGCTCACAGCAACCTCAAACTCTTGGGCTCAAGTGATTCTCTTGCCTCAGCTGCCCAAGCAACTGAGACTACAGGTACCAGCCACCAATGCCCAGTTACTTTTTTGTGTTTTTTGGGTTTTTTTTTTTAGAGACAGGGTCTTGCTTTGGCTCAGGCTGGTCTCTAACTTGTGGGCTCAAACAATCCCCCCCTGCTCGGCTTCCCAGAGTGCTAGGATTGCAAGCGTGAGTTACTGCACCTGGCCGGTTGTCTAGACTTGACTTTTTAGACACCAGAATCATAAGCCAGATACACCTCTTCTCTGTATTAATTGTCTATTTTAGATTCTGTTAGATCAACAGACTAAGACATCCTTAAAACAGCTTGGTGAAAACTACTTATAAATGCTATTATTTTCAAAATATTTTCTTCTTACGGAACATTTTTACTTTAAAATTAGATTATTACATATCTATATGTGAATAATTTGAATAACTAAATATAATAAGGCTTTCAGTTATCATTTTAAGGTATACTTCCTTGATCCATACCCAGAATTTTTTCAAATGATAATGTCTAGAAATTCCCAGTGTTAAGAAATATAATTTTTAGATATTCAAGTAAATTTGTTTGTCCATTAGTACTGTAGGTATAAAGTAGTTATTTTGGTGTTTGGGAATTTTAATAAATAAAAAATAATTATCCCATAAGTTTAGGTAAATACATACAGAGGGTGCCAAAAGATGTATACATATTTTCAAAAAGAAAAACTATATTAAAATTGTAATATTCGAGTCACATTTGACTTCTAGTATTATAAGAAGTGTTCAAACATGACTGTATTTATCTTTTTTTATCAGTACATTCTGAATATTACAATTTAATGCAGTTTTTTTCCTTTCTTAAAATGTATGTACATTTTTGGGCACCCTCTGTATTTGGCTCAATTTTAATACCTAACCAATAGTTTTATAACAGTCTTTTATTCTAAGTTCATATTTTCGGTTTTAAAGGGTAGATATATAACTAAGCACTATTAAGACTTTCAAATTTAAAAATAATTTCTCATCTGCTATTTCGTTTTATACTATCCAATAGTCTGGAAAGATATTAATAACTCATTTTATATCACTACATGGCTTTTGGCTAAGGTCAAGTGTAATAACTCATTTTACAGATGCAAAACAGACACTAACAAATTAAATAGGAAATAAGTGACAAGTCCATCTTTCAGTTTTACAAAGTATAGCATAAACTAATTGGCCCTTAACCTATAATAAAATTATGTTATTAAAAAAAAGTTAACTGCCTTGCAAATAGTCCTGAGAATTCACTGCATTTAGAACCTTCCTGTTTTCAGTTGATTTAACCTTCAGTGTACCATATGTACCATAAAAAAAAATCATAGAAAATCAATCCAATGGTCTGGATTATAAGATGATCTATGTGGCAATAAACAAACTCCTCCTTTGACTTTGTTCAGCTGATTCTCTCTTCCTCTGTTTCTATCTTTTTCCTCCTTTTTCATGTTTCTGAGACATACACCAAAAAACCCTTTGGATTTAGTTTTTCTAGTAAGGAATTATCATTCAACTGCAAATGTGATATCCGAGAGAAAAAGTGGAAAGGAAAGAAAAAGAAAACAATATTTTAAGTGTCCTTTCTTTTTCTCTCGTGACCGTCTCTTCTCTTTATATATCTTCCTCCCTCTGTTAATTTTCTCATTCCTCAGATTTAGAGTAATAAAATAGCAGAAAATTTCACCTGTGGCACTATAAAGATGTTGTTCAAAAGGAAGAGGCATAAAATATTAATATTCAGTGCTTTGACACAGTCTGTGATTTGATCTTTTTACTGCTATAGTTCTCAGGATGTTAAAAGGATTTTATTAATGTGGTTGAGGCTAGATGCACACTCGCTGTATGGTGTTTTATATCTATATGATCTTACTTTGTACAATTCTGCTTTCTTATGGATCTTTTAGTCATTTAAGAGTTAATCATTTTTTTCGACTAAAATTTCACTTATTTTGTAACACATATTGCTGATAATTGGCTTGCTAGTAACCAGGTCAATATGCAGGCCTTGAAGATGAGATCACTGGAAGTTCACAGCAATGCCTTTGTCTTCTATTTTTCAATTCCAGATTAATTTTCTAAAGACAGGCTTGCCAAGTCCCCAAAGAGATTTGTTAAGTGATCTGATGATATCTCTTTTTAAAAAGGTTTGTTTACACATTTCTTTCTGTTGTGCAACTGTAATTTAATAAATATCCTTACTTTTGACCAACAAAAATGTTCTCATTGAATTGAAATGCTTGGTGAATATAATATTCTGTGTAAGTCTGATAATAAAATATTTTTATAGTTATGATTTATAACTTCTCTCCATCTTAAAAAATGATACTATGGTGATCAAGTACAGCAATGAGTTATTTGGTAAATCATTGTGAATAATTTTTAAATATAAAATGTGGTATTTGTTACATATATTGCTGTATTATAATTTACTAAAAACAATATCTGTAGAATAGTAACTATATTTATGTTATTAATTAATGATCTCATTATCAATAATAGTTCATACATTGATATCACTCTTGATATAAAATTCCTAGTAAATGTTACCTTTAGTTCAATCTGTAATAATCTAAAAGGTCTGGCAAATCAATATTGAAGGAAGGGGTGAAATAAAAACATTCCCCTATTTGTGCAAAGTGCTAGCTATATCTTTTTGCTGAGAATAGAATCAATCAATCAGAATGTCAGAGTCTTTCCATTTCCGTGTTTCCAACATTTTATGGTAGTAGACTAAGAAATAAGTTACTAAGAAAATGATTAGAAATAACTTTTTAAATCCTAATCTCTGCAATTTAGTTTATTATAATCACCTGAAAATATTTATACACAAAGAAATAAAAAGTCAAATGTTTATACTGCTAAAGGAAGTGGCAAGAACACGGTTAAAGACAATGGATTAACACAGCAAAAAGCAAGATGAAGTACAGAGCTGGGGAGGGAGTTAATCATTCCAAGAACAAGCCATCGCCTCCATTTGCTTCATCTGGGGGGAAGTTTAAATTGATGATTCCTTTAATAAACACAGGATCTAGGATTCTACGGCTTTGCAATTTCACATACTTTAGTATTTGGGTATCTAATTAGAAAGTTTGAGAAGCATATTGTGTCTTTTAAGCAACTGCAGTAATGCTCTCAGGTACCTCAACTAGGAGGAAAGTTAATGCCCCAATACCCAACTTCTTATTGTGTTCTGGATCAATAAACAGATGTAAATAGTGAAATGTGAAAAGACAGGCAGTAAACAGCAGACATCTTCTAATAAATTGGGTTCTCCAGAGAAGCAAAGCAGACAGGAAATGTGGTGAAAGCTATGTTAATTAGTAGGATGTCAGCACTCTAAATTGTACAAATAATCAACACATTGAATCCCTCAAAGGCATAAATATATTCATGGTCTATGTATATATGACTTAATAAAATAAAATAAAATAAAATAAACAGGCTCAAAAAAGATATATATGTATTTCTTATATATATACACACAGAGACATTTATATATACAATAGAACCTCCATAGTTAACCACCTCCCTATAGTGACCACCTCTTTAAGATGACCTAATTTTCATAGACCAGACATGTTCCACACATATCAGTATAGTAGGCCTAGTTTCTTAACGTTGACCATCTCTGTATGATGACAGGTTTGTTACAGTCCCTTGGGTGATCAACTTACAGAAGTGCTACTGTAATTTATTTTAATGAGATTAAAATACATAATTATATATAATAAAATCTATCTATATATACATATCCTGTCTGCTTTGCTTCTCTGGAGAACCCTGAAATGATACATCATTAGAAAAGTTTTTTATTATAGAGGATTTAAAGGCTTTCTAGCTTATTCAATTATAGAAGGAGACTTGAAAGTAGCCAAAGACACAAATTGATCATGATTTATGGTTTATGAGGGTGATAGTAAATGACAGCCAATCAAGAAATAGAATATATTCTAGGAAAAAATCTTGGAAAAATTTAAATGGTTTTGTAAGGCAAAGTTGTATTTAGGTTACATATTGCAAATGGATCTGTAATCCTATTGAAAATATTCTTAGGAGCTAATTGGATGAAGGATAGATTCATTTGTAATTTTAGTGCAATGAGTGGTAGTGAAGGCTTATGTAACTATACTAATAATATTAATATTTTAATTGAAAATGAAAGATAAATGGACTTTGGAGTAAAATTCTTATTCTGGGCATATTACTTAGATGGCGATATTTGACAAATGTTTAAATTTTCTGGCAATAATTATTAATAATAAATATAAAATAATATAAAATTGAAATTATAACAAGACCCTCAGGAGGTTGTGTTTTCTTTTTTATGAAGAGGTTAGAATTAACATTGATGTATGTTTCACTTTATCCTCCCTGTTCAACTCTCTAAGCCCCATTACATTTGCCTTTCACTGACATGACTTCATGATTTTATCATAGATTTCTTTACCTCCTTCACTTCTTTTCCTAACTTCTAATATTCCTAAGACACATTCATTCCCTCTGAGAGTTTTCAGACCTCTTTCTGCTCTCATAGCACCTTGGGCTTTGCTCTGCTAGAAGACAAGTGTTCTGATTGTTTGCTTAGGCCTTTTCCCTCTACCAGACTGGGGACTCAAGTAAGACAGACATTCTTTTGCATTCATTTATTTGTCAGTTTTCTAGCTCTATGCCTGACAATGAGTGCTTAGCCAATAGTCATTCATCTCTTGAACAGGTATTTATTGTACATCATTTATTTGTGCTAGGCACTGGGCAAGGTGCCGTCAGCACAGTAGTGGACCAATGGATGCAACACTTCTCTTCTAATTTTTTTATTTACTTTATTTAATTTTAATTTTTTTTGAGACTGAGTCTAACTTTGTTGCCCTTGGTAAGAATGTCATGGCATCATAGCTCACAGCAACCTCTAATTCATGGGCTCAAGTGATTCTCTTGACTCAGCCTCCCAAGTACCTGGGACTATAGGCACCTGCCATGACACTCAGCTAGTTTTTCTTAAGAGACAAAGTTTCACTCTGGCTTAGACTGGCCTCGAACCAGCGAGCTCAGGCAATCCACCAGAGTGCTAGGATTACAGGTGTGAGCCACCAAACCTGGCAATAATATTTCCCTTCCAGAGCTATTAGATTGGTCGGAGAGACAGATACTCATTAAGCAAACATCCAGGCAGACCTATCCTTGTGAGTAGTTCTGAACACTCTGAGTATGTTGGGTTGAGGAGAACAGAAAATGGATAGGAACATAGATAGCAAGAGACAAGACAGGAGTGCCAATTGGGGTTTGTGGATTTTATAGTGAGTGCAATGGTCAGTCACTCAGTTTTATGAAAGCAAGTAGCACAAAAATTTTTGTGTTTTACTACTTTGTGACTGTAGACAATGAATTGGAGGAGCCCGAGAGTAGACATGATGAACTTGGAGACCACTGAAATCAAGCATATGGGAGAAAATGGTGACTTAAACTAGAGACACAGTGTGGAGTTAAAATGAAATGACCGACTCCAATAGATATTGTGGATAAACATAAAATATATATATTTAAAATTATTACTATTATGTGTACTAAACTATTAGGCTAAGGTACATTGTACAATAATATATGATAGATTCAACTTTTCTTTGTGTTTATTATTTGATCGCATGCTTCACCTCATCTTTAATACAAGCTTGTTAAAGTCAAATATTTCAATACACTAAACAGGCTTGGTGTCTGTAGCATGGTTGTTACGGCATCAGCCACATACACCAAGGCTGGTGGGTTTGAACCCAGCCCAGGCCAGCTTAACAATGACAACTGCAACAAAAAATAGCCGGGCATTGTGGTGGGCACCTGTAGTCTCAGCCACTTGGGAGCTGAGGCAAGAAAACCAATTAAGCCCAAATTTGAGGTTGCTGTGACTGTGATGCCATGACACTCTACTGAGGGTGACAAAGTGAGGCTCTGTCTCAAAAAAAAAAAAAAAAAAGTCAATACAGTAAGCAGAAAATAACAGAAATATTTTCATTTTCAGAAATAGTATATGGAACTATTACATATTTTTATTGGCTAGGAGAATTCAAATATGGTAAATATTTTTTGTCAAATATAATTGCAAAAAAGACCATTCAACTTTTGAGAGTAATGCAAATATTTGAGTAATGTTAATCATATAAATGTTGGGCCCTCATGAGGTAGTGTCCATTTTTTATTTTCATTTTTCAGATCATAAAATTAAAATTTGGTACTGCTATATGCTAATAAAGATAGTAACATCATTTATAGTTGAGTCCATCCCCTAACTTTTTCTAATTTCTAATTTTCTAGCTGAGAAATGTTATTTTTTTCCCCATTTGCATTGTGGCAGGAGTTCATTTATACTGAGAAATATCATTTGGTATTTGATAAAAAAATGCTTTGAGATAACTTGGAATAAATAAGGTACAGATGAATTTAAAAATGTAAGATGAGCGACTTTTAGGTGGAAGTGCCATTTTAAGTACCCAAATGTCACTAAATAAGAACCAATTTTTTTCTTTTATGTATACATGGAGTCCATAAATCTTTATATCAATCTGAGGACACAATTTTATCCCCAAATCTTTTAGGAAAAAACACATAAATATGACCCTTAGACACTCTCTTCTTTCCTCTTGTAAATAACAAATGGAATTTTCTTTAATCCATTTGGAGGATAGCTACCTATTATACTTACTTAATTTCAACTGCTGGCAAATAATAGTAAGTACACATCCTCGAATAAAAGCTAATTTTTCACTGTTCATTATTCCAGGAATTATAGACAGCTATTGTAGGAACAGTACACTCTAGTGCCGACCCAGGTCACAGTGACCTAAGAAAACACTTTGGCTAATGAGTGGCGGAAGACCAATGAACTATGGAAAACCTTTCCAGATACAGTTCTGAAACGAGATGAGCTTTACAAGCTTATGTTTTGTGCCCCCTTTTTTAATACAAACATTGAAAGCTACAGCACTCTAATCCCATATAGAGTGGGATTCTCTATAGGAACTGAGTTGTGAACCCAGAACATGCTCAAAATATTGCCAGTTGCCTACCTAAGTATCTCATATTGTCAAGACATGATGGATGGAAGAAATTGGACAGGTAGGTGGCCATTAGGCCAGCCTGTGATGATATTTCCACTTTGTTGATCTCACTCTAAATAATTTACTTCACATTCTATTGACATGGCATAGTAGATTCACAAAGATTTTTCAGTTTTCTCAGTAGTCAACTTAGTAAAAATTAATCCTTTCAGTATTATAAGATCAAACTTCTAGCTTTAAGACAATACATGATTTTTACTGCTCCCAGAATATCAGAAGAAAATGTTATTTTATCAAGTAACAATTTATTGAACACTGTCAAGTGTACACTCAGAAAATAATCATCATATCACTCTATCGCTTGTATAGGAATTAGCATTTGAAGTTTTAGAGAATGTATTGAACTATTTCATTATCAGATTTAGAATTTCCATAGGAATTAAATGTTAACTTCTAAATGTCTGAAATTGTTATAAGTTTTTTGAGTAGCCAAAAAAGTATTGAAAATGTAATTTTTACAATTTAGGACTTACCATGAGTCCTAAAGGGGTGGGAAACTTGCAGCCTCAAGGCCACAGGTAACTCTTCAACTTTTTGAGTATTTATGAATTGATTTTAAAAATTAACAACTTTAAAAATTGATATTCACAAAGGGTAACTGTATATGTTTAATATTATGAAATGTCTCCTATTCCACTGCAAATCTGCTTTCCACCCCACTGAGTTCATTTACAAGATCAGCATAAATCTTTTAGGCCATGTACGTACAAATAACAGCAAAGAGTTACAAAGATCAAATAGGTTCTTTCATATTATTTTTCTCACGTAATCCTTTTTGTGGTACATTTCCTTTTGCTGTCTCTATTTTGTAACACACAGGGGAAACAACCATAAGTTCTTATGAAATTCTCCTTTACTTATTGAATAAATTCTAAACTCTTTATTAAGGACAAAAGACCTAACCTAATCAAGTTCCTGTCTAGCTCTTTCGCTTTCTTTCTATTCCTCTCCTCCCCGAACCTCCATTCTCCCTACCAAAATGAACAAATGAATAAATTGTCCCCATAGTTAGGTTGCATCATGATCTCTTTACCTTAATTAGTAGTGCTTCTGTAGCCTGAATTATACTTGACCCAACCTCTGCCTTTTTGAAAAGAGACACTCCAGTGTTTTAAGATGCAACTTATAAGTTACTTTATCTCTGAAATGAACTTGCCACCTACCCCCGTAGGGAGTGGGACTTTGTCTTCTTTTCCTGGATATTAACTTAAACATTTTGTTGGACTTGTTTGTTTAAAGTTGTTTTTTATCCTCCTAGAATGTCTCTCTCTTGAGGGCAGGGACAAAATTTTAAACTTTTTGTATCCTTAGCATATAAAATTAGCCTTATAGTTCATGGTGCATGAAATACAATTACATTAAAATATTAAATAATGAGATGCAATATTGGCTGAAAAGAATAGTTGACTGAGAGGCACTCTCAGTTTAAGTTTAAGAAGGGTCCAGATGACCTATTAATTTTTGTTTTTTTCTGACAGTATTTGTTAAAATGTGTAGAAAACCAGAAATTAGGCTTTGAGTAAAAGAAAAAAGTTAAAAATATGAACAAAGTAAAAACAATTATAATTTTTCTCAATATTTGCTTTACTTATGAAACCTAGTAGGCTTCCTGGAATTTCTTTTTACGCTTGTAGCTATTACTAGGTCCTTTTAACGCATTTTCTTTGGTGACGTGTTCCTTTATTGAAACTGAGGGCTTACCACCAAAAGCTAGCAACCCTTTTATCCTAATTTCAAGACCCCAAGCTCATATTTTACTTAGTCCTACTTTAGTCCTACTTTACCCCTTAACCCTTTCACAGGTGAAATGTGTCCCTTTAATCTCCTGGTACTTTCATTAATTAAAATGGATTCACTTCATAAGTATTGCTTCTTTATTGCCAAAATGTCTTTTCTAATTGCCTTTTCTTTCAGAAAGAATGGTGTGCACGTATGTGTGTTTCAGTGCTAGGGTTAACTTCTGGCACTTATTGTTTGCATCTTTATTTTATGTAGCAAAAATATTCATTAATTAAGATGTCAAAGCATAGCATAGTAAGTACTTTTCTGCCATCTGACTTCTGAAATATGGTAGCTGCATTGCTAAATTGCCTAAGCCTTACATGGCGGTAGGATATTAATCAATATGAGAGGTAAAGCCTGCAAAATCATAATTTGAAGATAAGGCTGTTTATGGGTAATTTACTACTTAGACTTTGTATGCACCTGGTGAGTAAATTTTATTGCACATACTGACAAAGACCTATTCATAATATGAAATAAAAATGAACTCAAGCCCTGTGTTTAGGGTGGCAACTCATAACTAGCTATAGAATTAACAATACATGCTGGAAACAATTTTAACATAAGTCACAAGGTGGAATTGGGACTGCAAATTATGTTATATCCCTGCTATCTCTTGTTAGAAATTAATAGACTATATTATTTACAAATTTCCAGAGTTTTATGTGATGAACTAAAGATGAATCCTGAATAGTCAATAGTTTCAATGAAGGATATGACTTAGGTATGCCAAAGAAAACAAATTTATAATTTGATAAACCTTGTGTAATATTTTTAAAAACAAATGATTTAGGAAAGTGATATTGGCAAGGAGGAAGAATCGGAAGCCTTAGACCTCCTTCCTCCCATGGAGATATTGATTCAGCAATAATACATAGAAGAAGTCCTATTGGGAGATATTCAGAAACCAGTTAAGAGGCTTCTACACTTCAAGGAAACAAAAACAGCTGCACAACAGTTGCTTTTGTAGCAAAGACATACTGTCATTATAGTGTTTCCCTCTGAACAATGCCACATATCAGAAGGAAACTCCAAGGTCCTGTTTTCTTACTGAGGAGAGAAAATGGAGACTGGATTATATGTGTAATGCTCTTCATTTTCTGTGGCTGCTCAAGGGATTGCCTTTTGTCCTCTCTGTCTTGGAGACCTAATGAAGCCTGATGTACTCTTATCTTTGGAGGCCACTGAGACAAAAGAACTGAATGGTGTTCTGCTACTCTAGAAGACATACAGCATGGTAGACAGAAGCCAATACCATTTGGCATCCTTTCCATAAGGAAACAAAAGAAAGGGGAATGTGTCTCCAATGCTATGTCTTTTCAGAGGCTGCCCAAGGGACTAAATTTTTTGTCTGTTTGTTTTTTGCTTCTTTGGGAATGTGGACAATTTCTGGCATATTCTAGATGCCCAGGGACCAATGGGAACACAAAAGCATTGAGTAGTACGCTGCTTCAGAGGATTCATGATATGTGAGATATATACCAGAGTGAGCAAGGGATTGTGAGCTCCTGAAAACAAAACAGTAAAAGTAAAACCACCCAAAATTCCTCTGATTAGGAATTTATATGCACTAATCCAGAAAAATCACATCTACAGAAAACATTGGAGAGTCTCCTATAATCTCTAGTAAACGAATTAGCAAAGCTCTTTCATTGTATGAAGACTGGGAGAAATGGTTGTTTCTTTAAATATGAAAGTAACAACACAAAGGTATAAGACACACCAAAAATGAATAAATAATACCCCAAAATGAAATGGTCTGATCAAAAGACCAAAATATATCTCCAGAAAGGGAGCCCAAAGAAATGGAGTATGTGAGTTATCTGACAAAGGAATTTTAAAATCTTTTGCATCAACAATGTCTAATGAGTTCAGGAAAATGATGAATCAACAATGAGAATTTCAACAGAGAGATAGAATGTAGAAAAAATAACCAAATAGACATTTGGAAGTTACATAATATAATAACTGAACTAAAAAAAAATTCACTATAAAGATTAAACAGCAGACTTGATTAAGTAGAAGAGCCAATTATTGAACTTAATAGAAAGTCTTTAGAATAATCCATTCAGGGGAACAAAAAGAAAGAAGAATGAAAAAGAGTGATGCAAGCATAAGAGATATGGGATACCATCAAGCTAACCATTATACATACGTGAGAATTTTAGGAGAAAAGAGAGAAATAAAGGGGCAGAAGGGTAATTTTTGGAAAAAATAATGATCAAAATCTTAGTTTTTCACTGTTGACTATGATATATATATATATATATATATATATATAAATACATACACATATATATATACATATATATATATACACACACATATATATATACATACATATATATATATATATATATATATATATATGTATATATCAAAACCATATATGAGTTAAACATATATTCAGTAGCAGTTTTGGGGTAAAATGTTCTATAAATATCTATTAGGCCCATTTGTTTCAGAGTCTCATTTAATTTCAGTGTTTATTTATTATAAGCTTGAATGATCTGTATGCTGTGTCAGTGGGGTGCTACAGTTTTAGGCATTTACAATGCTGCCATTTTTATCTTTGCTTAGATCTACTAACATTTTCTTGATGAATCTGGATGTTCCCAAATTAAGTGCATAAATGTGTAGTATTTTTATGTCTTCATGGTGACTTGCTTCCTTTATCGTTATATAATGACCTTTTGATAGCACTGTTGTGTCTGTAGCACATATTGGGTAAAAACCTTTGGCTTTGGTTATAGGTACCTTGATGGTGGTCTGGGTTCTGAATGGATGACTTGGTTATAAGTATCCTCAGAATGGTGGTTTTCTCAGTTACTAGTTGTTAATAGGTTGTAACAGTGATGAGCTGTGTGTCTGGGCAGCCTCCCTGTCTTTTGATGAAGAGGGAGAATGGAGGTCTTTGAAATCCTTTCTCTTTTCCCAGCCCTGTCGTCTTCTTAACAATGGGAATTATACTGGGATACCTAGTTTAATCTCTAAGACTTTCAGTGGTGCTTTTGGTTAAGAATCAACCACAGCCTGTTTTACAGAGTCAGAAAATGTTGTAAAGGCTGCGCAAATCGACTTTCCTGCCAGTAACTGGTAATTGCCAGAAAGAACCAGATGTGGTGTTGTTTTGGGACCTATGACCAGCTTTAACTCCCAGGAGAACCCCAGGCAGTAGGTGGGGCCCTAGAACAGTCCTTATTCTTCATCTTAGCGGAGATGGGTAGGGGAATGAGGCTGGGTAGTGCTGAGACAGTGAGCCTACCCTCAGGCTCCACCAAAGCTGGTAAGATAGCTGTTTCTTGGGGGATCAAATGTCTGCTCTCAGGCTTTGGGGGAAAGGTAAGCTGAGAGTCACAGTCTGACCGTCAGGAGTGGATTTCACTCCTTCTCTTCCCTTCCCTTCTCCTCAGTTTTCTCCTGTATCTGCTGGCAGGTAGAGTTCAGACTAGTTGAGCTCCCTAGCAGTGGTGCTGCAGGCTGGGTGGCCCAAGTTTAGCAGTGGTGCTGCAGGCTGCAGGCCCAAGTTTAAAGTTGGCCTTCCTGGGAGCAGGTGTTTCCTTGGGTGTGCTGTGGCGGGACCCACACTGCACTCTCTTTTAGGTTCTGCCCCCGTGGACTCCCTCACATAGAGTAGTTCACTCATCTCTCTTTATGCCCCCAAGCAACACAGTTGAGTCTATGGATATAGGCTCTGGACGGTAGGCCAGTCTTTCCTATGGGGTCTCTCTTTTTTGGGGTGTCCTGCTTTGAAGGAGCAGCTGGGCAAGCAGCACTGTGGAGGTCTAGTGAGTAGGGAGCTCAGTCTGAGCACCCCTTAGTCTGCTGTATGTTTTTAAGAGGAAAGGTTTGAGCCTCATTCTCTGTGGAAACCTCAGTGTGGTGGACACACCCATTGAGGAGAAGCAGCTGCTACTGAGAGCTCCAGCTCTCTTGTCTTGGAGAAGGGGAGGAAAAGAGTCTGAATGGAAGGAAACTCTGGTTTTTCTGTCACTCTTTCCAGAAGGCAGCCTACCCTGAATGGTCAGGCTCTGGAATCAAGCATACCTCCCAGGACCTACCAGCCCCTGTGACTTCTGTAATCTGGGCTGGAGTTGGGACAAGTTTGTGTGGAAACTTGTGAGATGACAACCATGGAGCTAAGGCTCCCTGGGGAGGACAAAGGTGCATAGTGGGTGCATAGTGGGTGCAGAAGCTTGGCTCCCATCAGCTCAGCTTGGATCTGCAGGAAGCAATGCCAAGGGGCCAAGTGGCCTGGTGCTTTGTCCTCACAAGCTTCCGGGTCACTGGCAGAAGCAACTTTGGGGCTTGTAACGGCAAAAAGACTCTCCAGGAGCTCAGGAGCCTGCTGACTGCCAGAGATTTGAGGGAGTGAGAAACAAACCTGTCCACCTCCCCTTTTTATTGGACTCTAAGACTATTGGGGGTTGATTTTTGCCAATAGTTAATTCTTTTTTGATCTACTCTGTAATTTCTTCCAGTGGAGTCTCTGGTAGGCTGGTAGGTTCTAGCCCTTTTCCCTCAGAATTACACCCAATCTATGTTTTTTTGTTTTTATTTTCTCTTCTCTCTCTTTCTTTTTTTATCTAAAACTTTTTCTTCTTTCTCAGATGATTTGGAAGCTGATGTCTCAGGTCAGCCATCTTATCTCAGGGCAGTCAGAAATGTGAAATTCTAAAGGTATATTGTTGGTATGGGGCCAATACATATTTTGGGGGGGCTTTATTTATTGAGATATCTGGAGCCCTGTGAAAAGAAAGAAGGTAGATTAAAAAGTTCAGTGACAATACTTTATAAAATTTAGCTGGGAGACTATTGTGTTTCTAATACCTCTGGCCTTGTTCCTATCACTTTTATTTGTGTAATGCTAAAACATCTAGATTAAAAATACATGTATATTATCAGCTCAGTGATTTCTTAAATGGTGTCAAATATGTGTATGTTTAATAAAATCTAAAAGTTAACATAAAAGAAGTGACTCATTTTTTTCTCTTTTTCAGTGTGTTTTGATATCATGGAAAGAGAATATAATGGTTTCATTTTAAATGACATTAAATACAGTCCAAATATATCAAATGCTCAAATTTTTTCCTTCTCCAAGGTATTGATTTTGTGGGCTTTGTTTTATAAACTCCTATATCTTATTTATAGGGTATAAAATACAGGTCCTTTCAAGAGATCTAAGGTGAACACACTCCTAAGGCTTATTTTTCCTCCACTTAAGAAAACACCTTGTGATATTTTTCATTCTTCTTTTTTTGACTGACCTAGACTCATCATTCCTGAGAATTAATGGGACTCAGTGAAGTGAACTTTTCTCAATTTGCATTTCACATTTCTCTACCTTTTTTTCTTGACAAACAAAAAAATTATATAGTTTATTTGAAAGGAATACTATGATCTCACAAGTGGCATACATAACTACATATTGAAAAACAAATGAACCTAGAAAGGGAATAAAATATGTAAGAAATATGAATTAATGACAGTGAAAGCTAACTGGCCTTATGCATGACTAGGGCTTTCATTCAAGAACAGGAAGCCACAGGTATGACTTAAGTTTGCCAAAGTCTCTCCCAACCCCTTTCTCCCCTTTCCCGTTAGAATATTGGAGCTGGAAATGGACTCAAGAGAGCTAATTTAGATTCTTAAATTTTCCAATTGGAATCATGGGACTCAATGTGGTGAGTTAAGCAAGCAGATGGTACTAGAACTCAGGTGTTGTAGATTTAGTTGCTCTGGGAAGCAGACACTGAGAAGAAAATGAGCATGCAGCAAATGTACTGGGGAGTGTTCAGCACACATAGATGGTGAAGGAGATGAAGGAGGAGTAGATGGAAGCTGCACTGCAGTGCAGGCACATTGAAAGTCTCAGCTCCAGGCTCGGCGCCTGTGGCTCAACGGGCTAAGGCGCCAGCCACGTACACCTGAGCTGGCGGGTTCGAATCCAGCCTGGGCCCGCCAAACAACAATGATGGCTGTAACCAAAAAAAAATGGCTGGGCGTTGTGGCGGGCGCCTGTAGTCCCAGCTACTTGGGAGGCAGAGGCAGGAGACTCGCTTGAGCCCAGGAATTGGAGGTTACTGTGAGCTGTGATGCCACAGCACTCTATCCAGGGTGACAGCTTGAGGCTCTGTCTCAA
>CAUYRH010115063.1:0-20272 GCA_963574655.1 Perodicticus potto | reverse complement strand
AGATCTTTCATGTCCTTTGTTAGATATATTCCCAGGTATTTAATCTTTTGGCACTACTATAAAAGGAATAAAGTCTTTGATTATATTTGACTCTGTGCCCACTCAAGAGCATGTTATTTAATTTCTTTGCATTTATATAATTTCCAGAGCTCCTTTTAATTATTTATTGATTTCTAATTTTATTTCATTGTGGTCTAAGAAGATATTTGATAAGAGCTTGATTTTTTTTTTGTATTTATTGAGTTTTTTGTGGCCTAACATATAATCTATTCCTGGAGAATTTCCCATGTACTGATGAGAAGAATATATATTCCACAACTGTTGGATGAAATGTTTTGTTACGTCTGTTTTATCTATAGTGATATTTAAGTCCAATGTTTCTTTTTTGATTTTCTGTCTAGATGATCTGTTTAATGCTGAAAATGGGGTATTGGTGTCCCCAACTATTATTGTGAAGTTTCTCTCCAGTTGTAGTAATATTTGCTTGTGAGGTCCAATAATTAAGTTCATGAAATCATCCTAGAAAAAGTGCTACATACTTCATTGCTTAATATCACTTTGAAGTACTCCCCTTGGCCATCTGGGGACTATAGTGGTACTTAGCAACTGAGGTGTGTAGCACTTTTTCTAGGATGAGTTTGCAAACTGAATTTTCAGACCTTATATGATGACATCTCTCATGGCCATTCTAGAAAAAGAGTTCCAGAACTGCTTCAAAGGGTGGACTAGGTGCTTACATTGGTGCATAGCTTTCCAATGGGAATACCTCAACGGTGACCACAGTGATATTCAGCACTTTTTCTAGGACAAGTTGGTAAATTTAATTGTTTAACCTTGTACATCTGGATATTCCCGTGATGGATGTTTAGACTTGTTATATCCTCTTGTTTAATTGCTTGTTTTCTCATTAAGCAATGACTTTCTTATCCTCTTCCTATGTTTTTTGGTTTAATATCAATTATGCTGGATATAAATATAGTTACTCCTACATGATTTTGGTTTTTATTTGCATGGAATGTCTTTTTCCATCCCTTCACTTTCAGACTATTGTGTATATTTTGAATTAGCTTAAAATGTTATTTTGTTCTTTATTCATTTATGCAATTTTCACTCAACAACTTTTATTGTTTCATATAATAAACAAACAAAGCTGGGGATTATTTTTAAACTTGATTCAATTATAGTGTTGGAAGTGGTTCAAAATAAATAATACAATTAATACAAAATCCAATATTAAAATTTTATGCTGTTCATATAGAGAAAAATGCTTTTTGATTCCTCTTCCCTATCAAGGAGACCTATAAAATGGTCTGAAACTATTGATGTTTCCATTGCAGAGAATCACTGTCAAATGTATGACTGACAGAAACATCAAAGCCATTTGCTACACAGATATTTTTATCTGAACACAAAACTTAGCTATTTTCCTGACTTATATTAGTTTTGCATCTCACTTCCCTTATGGTCAGGCCTAACAAATTAAAACAAAACTAAAAACAATCAAAAAACAAAAGCAATATCCTGTTTGGCTACTTAAATGTCATTAGGTTTTTTTTTTTTTAAAAAAAGCAGTATCTTGAGAAATAGTTGAATGTATTCCACATGTTGACTAAAGCAACTTTTCTTTAAGGGAAACTAGGTCTTATGTACTGTGTAGTCAATATTATTATGGCTATACACTAAAGGAGCTTATAATTAATTAAAGAAAGTATAATTACTTGTTAAAAGCAAAAGTATGACAAATATGACAAAGACACATTATGTGAGATTTCAGTCTAGAAAGCAGTTTCTCGGCTGGGTACAAATTTTCAGCCCAGTGGACATTTAATAATGTCTGGAGACATTTTTGGTCATCGTGACCAGGGAAGGACCTACTAGTTTCTGGTAGTTAGAGGACAAGGATGTTGCTAAACATTTGAAGGGTATCGGGCAGCTTTTATAGTAAGAATTTATCTGCACTGAAAAGTCCATAGTCCACTGTTGAAAAACCCTCGTCTGGAAAGATGAAAAAGAACAGGCAGACTATGGAGGTTTGAGAATCACTGTGGCAGTCATTCAGTTGAACTACTGCCTGTAGATGGTGATGTTCTTGAAATGTTCCATCGCTAAATGTACAACTCAATAATATCACTGGATTTTATACCTAAGTAAGGCTTTGTAAGAAGCTGAATAAATAAATATAAAATAGCAAATGTCAATATGAGACAGATGGCACCGAACCTTCAATCAACTTTCCTACCTGTTTATTCATTCACAGAATAATTGATGTTCCCCAGGTTTGATCCTGGCTCCATGATCTACAGTTGTTATTGCAACTGTAAAGTGGAGATAATGATAGCTTCTTTTACAGTTGTTGTGAGAATCAAGTGAGAATGTTCAATAAATACAAAGTGTCCTACACAGTCTCTGAATAAATGGCAGCTATTAATCAGAAAAGATCACATTATGTTCCAAATGATATGCCATAGAGCTTCTGTGGCCCCATAAATTACAGAATTATTATATCTTACATGAGGACAGAGATGGAAATGATTACCTCTTTTGATGGAGAGCTATGTTGTGAATTACTTTTTTAAAACTTCAGATAGATGAGTTATATGTGAAAAGCCCTGTAACGCTAAGTGTTTTTATAAGATTTGTTACTGGCTAGAAATGGACAAGCATAAATGAGATCAGTCCTAAAAGATTACCCTGCAAACTTGCTGATGTGCTGTCTGCTAAAGAAGTGACAGATCATAAAACTACTGAGAGAGAAAGGCAGAGATATAGGGCTCAGAAGAAAAAAAGAAGCCTTGTCCCTCGATCTTTTTATACATGCAACTTTATCAGGGTTTATACTGATAAGGTTTATGTGTAGCTTCATGGTCCTTTTTATATGTGGTACAGGAAGTTGACCTGAGTTTCGGTGATGATAAGAATTATTGGGGGTGACAATTACACTCGTACTAGGCTAGTATCATGTGGTTATGAGTCAGGGATTTGATGTAAGCCTTCACGTCCCAGCTCTGCTGCCTTAATTGTGAACTTGAGCACATTCAGAATCTCTGAAGGTTTAATTCTTTTCTCTGTACAGTGGGTATATTGATGCTACCTGCTCAGTTATGTTGATTAAATTGGAAAATTTACAAAAAGTACTTTGTACAGTTGTTAAGACTAAGATCATTATTACATCATCATTCTATCATCTTTATTATCATCATAATTTTTACTATCATCTCTTTAAAAACTTTCAATTATTAATGTATTGCTTCGTATTACTTAACTTTTTAGCTTTATTTAAAGTAAGAACTTGTAAAGAACTTGTTTTATTTTTAAGTATGATTAAGCCCCTGGATTACCTTTTTATATCACTTTTCTGATTATGTAACTTTTTTCTTTGTATGAAAAGAACAGATGATCTGTCTTTGCATTTATCAGATTTTCCATTTTGTAATTCTTGAGTCTGATAAATAGTATCTGTAGAATACCTTCACAATAAATAGTCTGATTTTTATTTCCCCGTATGCCATCATTTATTTATTTCTTTCATTAATTAACATGACCATTTAGTCAAACAGTATTTGTGATTGCATCTGGGTTTGGAAGGACATCTGAAATGCTTCCAATGAGGACACATGTGCGGAGAGATGCTTCCTCTTTACATCTGACTTTTCAAAAAGTGGAAGATGACAGCAGAAAGCATCCCACAAAAGGCATAAGCTAACCATGTATGCGTGGCATCCAGAGGACTTTCACACATTATGCATTTGATATCCCAGCTCTTTAGTTACAATGGCCTGCAGGCAGCCATGTTCATCTCTCCTACCCATGGTAGGCATCCCTCATTGATTATACCATTCATTTTCACTGGCCTCAGAATACTTTTCAATTGACAGTCAAAGGAGTTATTATCCCTTGATTAATGTTAACAAGCTTAATGAAATCTCTTCGTCAGTTCTACCTATACAGAGAAATAGAAGAGTGATTGGTATGTGAAGTGGTGAAGCCAAGGTACAAAAATGCCGATATGAATTCTAAGATAAGCTGAAGGAGTAATGTACAATGTTTAGATTACATCCAAACATTACCTGCAAGAATGCAGGATGGAGGAGGCAACACAATGGGAATGTTTGAAAGTAAGGCTTTAGTTTATTGTAAGCTTAGTATAAATCAACCCAAACACTTGAGGAATGAGATGGTAGGGGTATTGTTGGCTGGAAATCAAATGAGGGAATCTGAAGTTGTACTATTTTGAAGAACATGGCACAAATATGAAAATACCCACTTCATGACATCTGAATGTGATATTTTTGATAGCTGATATTAATGATCAAGATTTCTAATGACCTCTATTTTATTACAAAATTGTCCAATCCACTGATTTTTTCCCATTGAATCAGTAATCTCAAAGGACAAAGGTGCTATAGAACCCAAGCCAACATTGATTTTGTTTTGTGAAAAGGGGAACAATTTCAGAATTTTCTGAATAAGTAAAATTGCCTAAAGCGAAGACAGAAAGTAGTGGAAGCATGTGTGTGTGTTTGTGTGTGGCACTGGATGGTTTTGTTGTCGTTGTTCTGCTTTCTGTTATTTTGTTGGTTTGTTTTTAGGTTTTTATCTTCCAGAGCTAATAAACAAGCAATGGATTTAGTTTCCAACTCTAATCCAGTTAGAACATATATATCCAGGCCTGATTCTTTAATCAGGATGTGTAGGCAGCATTTAAAACATGAGATCCTGTATACAGCCGCTCCACCCCTGGATACATAAGTTGGCAGCTCATTGATTTCTCTTCATGGGATAATCATAAAACAAATACTTACTGATTACCTAGGGATGTCAGGCAATATTCCTATGGTACTTTTTATTACATGCTTTCTCATTTAATTCTCAAAATTCTCTGTGAAAAATGAGGCCTCTGCTTCTTAATTTATAAAGTATAGATCAAAATGAAAGCATTTTTTGAGAACTCACTGCTAAAAATTGGGAAAATAAGACTTGATGCTATGAAACTCTTAAGGTAGTCATATTTTCAACATTTTCAACTTGTAAATACTGGAGAATACATTTTTAAAAACTTTGCTCCAACTATTTTTATGACTAAGAGCACATTAGAACTCATTCTATTTCTTTTCTGCAATCTTAAAAGTGATGAATGTAAGGAAATAACACAACATTCCAAAGTGCTTTTTCAGATGGAGCTGAAGGATACCGAGAAATACAGGCACTGGCATAGTTTTGAGTTACTTCTAAATTAAAAGATTTAAGATATAGCAAAACATTTATTTAAAAAAGGCATCAAGGCTCGGAGCCTGTAGCACAGTGGTTATGGCACCAGCCATGTACACCCAGGTTGGTGAGTTTGAATCTGGCCTGGGCCAGTGAAACAACAATGACAACTACAACCAAAAAAATAGCTGGGCGTTGTGGCGGGTGCTTGTAGTTCCAGCTACTTGGGAGGCTGAGGCAAGAGAATCGCTTAAGCCCAAGAGTTGGAGGTTGCTGTAAGCTGTGACGCCACAGCACTCTACTGAGAGCAACATAGTGAGACTTTGTCTCAAAAAAAAAAAAGGACATCAAAAGTGTCTTTGAAGCATATAAATCAGTATTCAAAGACATAACAATATGTATTTGCTCATAAAACTAAATTTGGGAAGTTTTATATTTTCGTCAACATATGATTTATATTTTTGCAAAGTATATATTAATTTATATTACTTACACACACAAACATGATCATCAGGTATTATTATTTGATGTAATGTCAAATTAGTCCCATGGGCCAGGTGTAGTGGCTCACACCTGTAATCTTAGCACTCTGGATCACTTGAGCTCAGGAGTTTGAAGCAGGTAGATTGCTTGAGCTCAGGAGTTTGAGACCAGTCTGAGCAAAACTGATACCCAAAATAGAAAAACTAACCAGGTGTTGTGGCCAGGCGCCTATAGTCCCAGCTATTCTGGAGGCTGAAGCAGGAAGATTGCTTGAAGAGTTTGAGGTTGCATTCATCTATGATGTCACAGCATGCTACCCAGGGCAGAGTGAGACACTGCCTTAAAAGAAAAAATAGTTCCCCTGGGCAGCGCCTGTGGCTCAAAGGAGTAGGGTGCCGGCCTCATATACCAGAGGTTTGCAGGTTCAAACCTGGCCCTGGCTCAAAACTGCAGAAAAAAGAAAATAGTCCCATGAGACCAACAATGAGGAGATAGTTGGCTCCACATGATGGTGAGGAAGTGAAAACAGAAAGATTATGTGAGTTTGGGTTAGCCTCTCAGGCATTCATATATATTCATTTATATTTGTATATGTATATGTACATACACATATATATGTATATATATTATATATATATACCTTCATTTATATATATACCTGTGTATGTATATACGTGTATGCATATATACATACATTATAAGATTAGGCAAAAAATGTTATTGAAGAAAGAATATGTGTGTGTGTGTGTGTGTATATATATATATATATACACAAGTATTATATATGTGTATACAGGATAATTACATGATGGAAAACAATCCTTAACAAGAAGCTTCCTAATTAGCTTACGAGTGGCCTTCTCCTTCATTTAGTCTAATATTTCATGATACTCTTCAGCTGAAGAAACTTTTAAAAACTGTTGACAAATTGATGGAGGAACTTTATGTAAAAGCCAAGTCTCTCTTCAGGAAGAATTTGTAAAACTGATTAAAAGCAAATGCTGTTACAAACTGTGTCCCTTAGACAGCAATCAATGATTTCAAGTCTTTTTCTAAGCTCTATAGCATACAAATACAAATAAAAAATAAGCAAATACAATTCTCTCTAGAAAAGGGGTTTGTTTATATAAAATTAAGTGATTATTGGTCTAAACTATATATGACTATGTTCACATATACCATTAATATCATAATATTAGATTTATTATATGGTTCACTTATATTTAAGTTGAGAAATACCGGGGGATTAAGTGTTCTTCAGTATTTTTTGTTAGATACATATTTGAAATTTAAAGAAAGAAACATGACTTTTAGTATTCAGGGTTTCAACATAAAATAGAATTTTCCTTATTTGGTTCACAGATAGATATTTTAAGGAAACAAAGAATGACAAGGCATTCCAGACAGTAATAACATCAGGAAGGTCAAAGGGTCAGAATTAGATAAGGAGGAAATAATGGCACCAGACTACAGTGAAAACTGAGGCTCTGTTACTCCAGAGCTGCTCAGCAGAGGGGGGGCTGTGAGTGTCTCAGCCACTGATGCAGAAGAAGTCAGGAATAAACGCATTACACTCTCTCACCTCTCACCTTGGACACTCCAGAGGGTGCCTTCTATTGGCTGACTCAATATCGGAACCAGGAGGGGGGAATCCCCAGCGATGCCATCCTTAGCAGCAGGGATCCTTTGGGCACACAGCAGGGAAGGACGGATGATGGTAAAGGGAGTGACAATGGTCATAAGGAGGATAGTTTCACGATTTCTATCAATCCCAGGATTTATGTTTTCATGGACACAGAGAGAGCACTGGAGGTTTGCCCACATTTTCTACTCCTGAGAAATACTCTTCTAACCACAAGGCAAAATTCGCATTAGTGAATTTCTGAAAGTGGAAAATAATATATAATTAATAAATTACTTTATTGGAAGACCTCTCAGTAACTTCAGATTTTGGGAATATTGGGCTTAACAAAGTTACTCTGATAAAAGGAGACTTTAATTAATATTTGGCAGAATCAGTGGAATGATGAAGCACTTTTACCAAAGTAGTATCCCAAGAAAGTGATCCTGGTGGCTGGGAAATAAGCTCTATGCCATCTACAGCATTGTCCATCCCCTTCCTTTCCCCATGAAACTTAAACTACTCTACAGTCAGTATCACAAGAAATGGAAAGTTAAAAGTAAACTGAAATTAAAATAAGAATAAAATTGTCTTCTCTTACTCTTCTGCTTCAACTGTTGGGCATTTCTTTAAGTTCATGTTTCAGAACTCTGATCTGGATACTGCTCTTAATGGATTCCCTCTCTCCTCTGGTTTCAGTTACTGTTTCCAATCTCACTTCCCCCCAATAAAAACTCCCTTCCTAAATTCTAGTTGAGAATCTCTAACTATAGATTTTACAAATGGATAATTGTCTTACGGTATTTTAGTCATCCAGATTTAGCATTAGATTACCTAGCTATTTGGACTTGGCTAAGCTGCTTGACCTAGCAAATTGAGTTTCTCTATCTGTGATATATCTGCTAGGTAAAATATGTGTAAAAATGTTACTTAAATATATGTCCATGACCTTTTAATTATTTCAAATTTCAGTGAGCCACTTAAACTGTCCTGGAGAGAATTTTTCATCCTTCTAAATTCAGGAGTTCCACAGAATAAAGAATGGGTATAGGAAGTTGTTATTTCCAAAATAGAAAGAGGATAGGAGTTGGGAAGCAAAAGCTAGAGTTGCCTCTTTGGTTCAAAGTTGCCTCTTTGGCAGAGCCCGTGTTCAAGTCCACCAATTTTGAGGCTTCCAGAAGGAGCCATGCAGTAGACAATGAACAATCGCCTCAACATAGGAAAAGGGGTGGTCCTTCCCCCTGTGCTTAATCGGGTACCTGGACGGGGGTCCTGCCCAGTCCTGCTGACACTGGTAGTACGGAAGGACTTCCCCAGTATTCTGGTTAACTGCTACTCCATGCTTCTAAAAAACGAGGCCATTCCCCAGCAAGCATCTGGAGAGAATGATACAGATTGACACTCCATAGGTCTTCACAGAAGGATCCCAGTTTTCGATGAGAACCTATCATAACAATAATATAATAAACTGTAGTATTTCCATTTCCTTAAATTTTCATTGCTGAAGACCTAAAAAAAAAAAAGGCTGCACAGAGGTCCTAGGATCCCATCAACATATAGACAAAACCTCAGTCTACTTAAGGATTCTCAGTAGCTAGAGGGAAATCAAGGTCCTTATAAGTGATAATTACTAAGACAGACAGAATAGGAAGGATTCAAATGCATTTGTCAATTTTGACTCATGTATTTAGTTATTTAAATATTCCCATGGTTAGAAATTAAATCTACCATAAAATTATAATTAAAAAGTCTCCTGTATCTAGCCATTCATCTGTTACCTTCCAACCTATAGGTAGTCATTGTTTTTAGGGTTTAATTTGAACCCTTCCAAAGCATTTGCTAGGTTTGCATGCAAAATATGAGCGTTTACTCATTCCCATCCTTTATTATAAAATGGCAGCACATTATACAAACTCATATATTTTTGCTTTTTCTTTCAACAAAATACGTATTATAGGTCTTTCTAATTCCATGTATATTATCCTCAGTTTTTTAATAGTTCTATAGTATTCCATTGCATCAGGGTGTATCAATGCAGGGGAGCAATTTTGCTTCACTTGGCACATTTGGAAAATATCTAGAGACATTTTTGGTTGTCACAACTGGAAGGAGGCTATTACTAGCACCTAGTGGTAGAACCCAGGGATGCTTAAACATAATACGATACACAGGACATTCCCTCCCCTTCTAAACAATTATTTTCAAGGTTCATCCATGTTGTAGCATCCATATAACTTTATTCCTTTTTTACTGTGAGTAATACTGTCATAACCTTTCATGTACAAGTTTTTTTGTGGAATTATGTCTTCATTTCTCTTGGGGACATAGCCAGGAGCAGAATTGCTGGTTCTTATGGTAATTCTTTGTTTAATCACTTGAGGAATTGCCAGACAGTTTTCTAAGATGCTGCATATTTTCTTTTCTTTTCTTTTTTTTTTTTTTACAGTTTTGGCTGGGGCTGAGTTTGAACCGCCTACCTCCAGTATATGGGGCCAGCACCCTACTCCTTTGAGCCAAGGGCACTACCTGATATTTTATTTTCTTAAACATAGTATGTGAGGATCCCAATTTATCTACATCCTAGCCAACACTTATCATTATCTGACTTGTTAAATCTAACAATTCTAGTGGGTATATCTCATTGTAGTTTTAGTCCATAAAATTTTAACTCATTTTGCTACCTTCAAAATAAATCCTTAATATTTTATTGCAGCCATGTAATTTAGAGATAATTGGCATAGTATATGTTTCAAATAAACATATATTTATTATCTGTGTTTATTTTTCCTACCTTTAGTTCTTATACCCATTTCTTGTTACATTCATCCTCACAGGTTTTATATTTATTTTGTGAATTTAGATATTCATTTCATTAAATATTTTAGCTTGTTTTACATGCTTGGTAAAAAGCTGTTGTTTGAAGTAGTAAAGATATGCCTTGCTGAGTTACTGTTAATTCTGAATTCTATTAGTTCTGTTGTTTATAGTGTTTTTTTAATTGATTACTGAAATTTCAGTGCTACTTCCTCCTTTCCAATTTTAGACCTCATATGTCTTATGCATTAATTACAATAGGCCCTATTAAATATATCTATCACGATATTATTAAAATTTAAGAGTTATTTAAAAATTGTGTGTATAACTGTAGCAAATACCTTTTCATTATTTGAGAAGATAAACAACATTTGGTCATGATGTGTTATTCTTTTGATGTGCTACTGCATTCTAATTGCTAATATTTTATTTAAAATGTTGGCTTTGATGATCAGAAATGAGATTTGTTTGTAATTATCTTTTGGAGACTAACATTGCCAAGTGGAGTATCAATGTTATAAGGCTTGATTAAAAGAAATAATTAAGTTATAATTCTTTTCATGCTCTGAAGCAGTTCAAAAGCATTTAATTATTTGCTTTTTAAAATTTTGATAGAATTTCTCTTTCAGAAGAGTTTGAGTATTTTGGTGGACAGAATAATCACTCTTCAATAATGTACATGATCCAATCCCTAGAACTTATAAATATGTTAGATTCCACGCTAGTAAGGGAGAATTAAGGTTGTTGATCAAATTAAAGTTGCCAATCAATTAGCCATGAAATAAGAAGTTTATCCTGGTTTATCCTTGTTGGTTTAATATAATGACAACATCCTCTAAAATGGAAGATGGAGGCAGAAAAGATTACAGTAATATGGTGGCATGCAGTTGCTCAGAAAAGTCCCTAATAATCCTTGAAATTTCTGTGGTATCAGTTGTAATGTCTCATTTTTCATTTCTCATTTTATTTATTTTGGTCTTCTCTTTCTTTTTTCTTAGTTATGCAAAGGTCTGTTGATTTGCTTTTCAAAGAGCCAACTTTTTGTTTTGTTTTGTTTTTATATTTTTGGTTTTAATTTCATGTGTTTCTACTTTGACTTCTATTATTTAATTTCTTCTGGTAATTTTGAGTTTGATTTGCTCTTGCTAGTATAGTTCTTTATGATGGATCATGAGGTTATTTATTTGAAAAATTTTTTGATTTAGGTGTTGTTAAAATCTTATTTCTTATAATTTCTTTTACTATATCTCATAGGTTTGGGAATGTTTTATCTCTATTTTCATTTGTTTTCAGAAATTTTTAAATTTACTTCTTTATTTCTTCATTTAATTAATGATCATGCAGAACCATATTGTTTAATTTCCGTGTATTTGTATAGTTTCCAAAGTAGGTCTTGTTATTTATTTCTAGCCTTATTCCATTGTAGTCAGAAAAAATATTTGATATGATTTTAATTTGTTTTGATTTTTTATACTTGTTTTTGTGCCCCAAATATGGTCTAAGCTTGAAATTATTTTATGTGCAGAGGTTAAAAATAGATATACTACAGCTGCTGGAAATATTCTGTAAATGTCTGCTAGGTTCATTTAGTCTATTGTGATGATTAATTTGATGCTTTTAAATTAATTTTCTGTCTGGATGATCTGCAGCTATCATTGTCTTTGGATCTGTCTTTCTCCTTATCTCTAATAGGGTTTGTTTTATAAATCTGTGTGCTGCTGTACTGGTGCATAGAATTATTATGTCTTGCCTACTTGCCACTTATCATTATATAATGATATTCCTTGTCTGTTTTTACAGATTTTTGTCTTGAAATTTATTTTATCTGATATAAGTATAGCTACTTAGGCCCTTTTTTTTGGTTTCTATTTGCATGGAATATCTTTTTCTATCCCTTTATTTTCAATTTATGAGCATATTTATAGATGAAGTGAGTTTCTTGTAGGTAGTATATCATTGCCTTTTGTATTTTTATCCATTATTTATTTTGATTGAAATATTTAGTCCATTTATCTGATATTTTGTTATTTGTTGACTGATTGTTTTGTTTGTCCTTCCTCCCTTCCCATCTTCCTTTGTGCAAAACTTATTTTCTCTGGTAATATGAATAATTTCTTTCCGTTTATTTTTCATGTATCTGTTATAAATTTTATTTTACAGTTACTATGAGATTTGTAAATAACATCTCATAACCAACTGTGTTACTAACTCTAATTATACAAGGAGAAAATGAAAAACTCCATACTTTGACTCCATCTTTTCACCCCTGCTTTTTGAGCTTTTGTTTTACTTATATCTTTTTATACTGTCAATATCTCTTAGAAAGCTATTTTGGTTGTTATTTTTGATAGATTTACCTTTTAATCTTCCTATTAAATATTTGAGTGGTTTACATGCCACAATGATAGTTTTAGAGTACTCTGTATGTATCTATTTAGTTATTATTATTAGGGAGCTTTATACTTTCAGTTGATTTCTTGTTGTTAATTAATTATCCTTTTCTTTCACATTGAAGAATTCCCTTTCAAATTTCCTGTAGGACAGAAATGCTGTTAATGAAATCCTTCAGCTTATGTTTGTGTGGGAAAATCTTTATTTCTCCTTCATGTTTGAAGGATAATTTTGATGGATATAATACTCTAGGTGGAAAAATTTTTCCTTCAGCACTTTAAATATACCATCCCTCTCTTTACTATCTTATAAGGTTTCTGCTGAGAAATCTGCTACTGGACATGTTGAAGTTCCTTTCTATATTACTTTCTTTTATCTTGTTGTTTTTAAGATCTTTTATTTATTAATGACAGTTGAGACTTTGATTGTTATATGGCCCGAGGAAGTTTTATTTGGGTTGATTCTGTTTAATGTTTTATTCCCTTCTTGTATTCATATCTTTCCCTAAGATTGGAAAGTTCACTGTAATTATTTATTTGAATAAATTTCTACCTTCATCTCTCTGTCTACATGGTCTTTAAGTCTAATAACTCTTAGATTTTCCCTTTTGAGGCTATTTTCTAGATGTTGTAGACATATTTCATTCATTTTTCTTCTTTTTCCTGCTTTAACTGTGTTTTTTCATATATCCAGTCTTTGTTTACTTATTCTATTTTCTACTTGATCAAATATCCTATTGAGAGACTCTGATGCATTTTTTACTTTGTTAGTTGAATTTTTCCAGCACCAGGATTTTTGCTTGAATTTTTAAAAATAATTTTAAACTGTTAAATTTCTCTGATAGAATTCTTAATTACTTCCCTGTGTTATTATGAAGTTAATTGAACTTTCTCAAGATAGTTATTTTTGCATTCTTTATTGTGAACGTCACATACCTCCTTCACTCCAGAATTGGTCGCTGGGGACTTAATAAATTTGTTTGATGAGGTTGTGTTTTCCTGGATGCTCTTCATGCTTGTGGAGAGTTGTTGATATCTATTCATTGTTAGATATTTATTAGACATTTAGTCTAATCTTAGCAGTCTGGGGTTGTTTATATCCCTCCTTCTCGAGGAGGCTTTTTACATACTCAGAGGAGAACTGAATTTTATCATCTAAGCCTGTGCAGTCATATGAACACTATGGGGCACTAAGGGGTACCCTAAGCCCAGTAACACTGTAACTACTGATGACTCCTAGAGTCACTACCTTAGTGGGCCTGTGTGAGATAAGAAAGAATTTCCTGGATTATCAGGCAAAATCTGTCACTCTTTCCCTTCTCTTTCTCCCAATAAGAAGGAGTCTTCATTGGACTTCTTGGAGTTGGGGTAGTTGTGACATAAGCATTACTGTGGCAATGTGGCATCTACTACTGTACTGGGTCACTCCTAAAGCCAATATAGTTCTGGGTCTCATCCAAGACCCATTGCAACCACTGCTTGGCTACCACTGATGCTTATGCAAGGCCCAAGGGCTCTTTAGTCACCAGGCAGTTAGTTCTGCCAGGAGTGGGACAAAGGCTTTGGATTAGAATTTTTTCTGACCCAGGGCTGGTAAAGTCTCCCTCAGTGGGTGCCTAGAGAATTCTGTCCTGTCTTGTGTTCTGCTGTGACAGGGAAACTCTGAATTTCAATACAAAATCCCTTAATTATTTCAATCTCATTCCCCCAGACACACAAATTCTCTCTTAGAAGGGCTGTTGGGAAATAGAAAGAGGTGCTGTAGGCAATGCAAAACTGTCTTTTCTACTCTGTTTAGTAACTCTTTCCTTGATATGCTTTTAAAATGAGCTACTGTCATTAGGTACCTGAGTTTTGGTTCTTATGACGATGTTTCTTTGTGTGGATAGTCGTTAAATTCGGCATTTATGCAGAAGGGAGGTTACAATTGCTAGAGGGTTCTAGTCAGCCACCTTCCTTTTGGCCTGGTTTCCTCCTTTGTAGTAGATTTTGAAATTAGGCAGTGTGGTACCTCCAACTTTGTTCCCTTTGTTCAAAATTTCTCTGGCTATTCAGGGTCTTCTGTGGTTCCATACAAATTTTAAATTGTCTTTCATTTTTGAAGAAATTATTTTTATTTATTATGTTTGCATAAAAGTTAAATTTTTTTTTTTAGTCTAGTTTATTCACTTGTTTCTGACAAGAAGTCTACCTTGTCAAGAGTTCTACTTATTTGTTTGTTTTCTTCCCCTAAGATATTGTCAGTTGATTTTCCACACATTGATCCTGGAATTTTTCATTGTTATTCTCAGTCTAGTGACCTGACAGATATGTCTGGTTTTAGTTATATCTTATTTTTTATTGTTAAACAAATTTTTATTTTTTTACACATAGTTTGCTTTTTTCTGGGTTTTCTTTGTTCTTTTATTTTTAAGATATTTGTTTAAATAATGTTTTGAAGTTGATTGAACTTTCTCAAGGTAGTTATTTTGAATTCTTTATTTGAAAGGTCAATTGAAGGCTTGGCTATTCACGTGAAGTTGTGAGATACAATACCTTCCCAAGGTCAATTGTTAATGAGTGATGGATCCATAATTTAAATCACATAACATTTGTTCTGTGCCTTGTTCTGTTTTGTTTGTTTTGTTTTGAGGCAGCATAGGCGATAAGGAAAATCTATCTTGCATGTATTTCAGTGATCTCATAAGCCTTCTCTAATCTCCAGCCCCCATCTTCTACCCCAAGTTAAATAAAAGAGCAAACTAAATAGATAAATGGATAACTTGGATAAATGATTGGTAAAGGTAGAAAAAAATAGGTAATTAGCTTAACATTATAAGATAAGAAACCTCATGTTATTTTTAATGCAATATTTCTTTTGTTGTTTGCATTTTTCCAATTTTCTCTTTTCAAAAACATTTATGTTGAGAAATTGTTCAAAATTATTGTGCCTCAGATGGATTTGCTGGCTTGTTAAAGGCTTTAGGCCACTCGGATGGAGAAACCTTGACTATGATTTTGTTTTATCCATTTGCTTCTTCTCTCAAATCTTCTGCCTGTATCCACAGAAAGCCAGAAATAAGCAACGAATTGTCCATTTAAAATGAATGCTTTTCTAGAGATATAATAGTTACAAATGATAGGCCAGTGTTATACTTGTATCATGTACTGTGTGGAGGAAGAAGAAAGATGTATAACCTACCTGATAGATGCTTTAAAAATGTCTTTGAATGAATTGATATAAAATAAAGAAAACCGTACTATATTTTACCACATGAGCAAAGTATTCTAAGTTTAACATTTTCTTCTATAAAATATCCAGTTCATCCCATTCAGAATCTTAACACGTTTGTCATTTTACTCAAATACAATTTGCAGAGAAAAAGGTCCTGGGATTCTCAAGCAAGAAATAATAGGCATACTTAAATGAGACCCAGTTCTCTTAGAATTGGAGTTTCATCAATTGATGTCCTGTTTCTTAACCTCTTTGATGCTTAATGTTCTTATCTATAGAACGGGAATAAGAATACATATCTTAGAGAGGGTAGAGAGCTTAAATAAGACAGTATGTTAAGAAACTTGTATAAGTGAGCAAGAACAACAATTTCCTTTCCTACAATCCTTGTCAAGAGAAGCTGGGTGAAGATATCACCGCTAATCCAAAAGCTTCTAAAAGCAGCCCAATAAAGTCAATCAGAAAACTTTTACTCACCAAGCTGACCTTTGTATGGCTGTCATGAATGCTATGTATCAAAGAAGAAATGTGTTTACAGGATTATAACACTTCTGACTTATAGACTTTGGTTTATTTTTTGAGGAACTGCATTTTATTCTTCTACTGACCAGACCAACAGAGATTTTGGGTTTAGCATAGCTTTCTTAACTAAGTTGCCTGATGTGACTATTCTTATTGGTAAATTTGCTTGCTCGTACACGTAATGCTAATAATAGACTCAGCAATGAAATTAAGCTTGCTTTATTAATTTTTCAATATTAAATTTCACTAACAGATGCATTGAAAATTAATTGTCATCTTTATTATGCCAACTCTAATGAAAAGACATACATCATTAGTGATATGCTTACAACATAAAGTATGGAAGAACATTTATGATAGAAAAAAATCAATAACCTCATTAAACATGTTTATGTTTGTTCCTACAATGTCAATTATTCTGACAGTTATTAGTACATTCACATCATGACATCAAACCAATGAATAGTATTTTTCTCACACAGTAAGCTGACTTTGTCTATGTCTCTTTTAATTCACTCAAGTTTAATATTTTGTTCTAAATGCAAAATATTAGTGTTAAAAAGGTTTATAATAGATGGTGAATCAGAGAATTATTTTTCATTTGAGTTTTAAATTTGAATGTTTCTAAGAAGTCAAAATAAACATGAAGCTACCATTTATATTAAACTGATGTATATATAAATGGTTTCAAATGATAAGTTCTACCTATAGACAAAATTAATGTAACCTATGTAAAATGGCCATTTCTATCAAGTTGTCCATTTAAATTTGGATCTGGAAATTGAATTATACTCTATAACGTCCTCACAATTTGGAAGTGTAAAAGATCACTGTACCTACTGCTGAGTATGACTGTTTTAAAATATTTTCAAATGAAATGAAGTATTCAAACCTGCATTTCAAATTCTGCAGATTATGACAGATCTGTGGAACAACAGTGTCTTGTTCTTTTAAAAGTTTCAAAGCTTATTATTCAATTGGCTTATTTTAAGATCATGTAGTTTACATATGTATGTCTGCGCATGTGCTCTTGTGTGTATATTTTTGTTTCACTTAATGGTTTATTATTGCCACAGTCCTGTACTGAAATTAATTGATTTTCTATGGAAAATACTTCACAAGATTAAAATCGTTTTCAGTAGGCGATTAGTAAAATTGTACACAACTTAAATCTTGGAAAGATAAGTTATTGTAACAATAATGCAAGATAGAAAAACCTTACGTAGGTGAACAACAATTAAATTGTATGATTGCATGTCTAGCAAAGACTATAGGAAGGTGTCAGCTTCTGAGATCATGGGCGCAGAATAATCAATGATTAAAACAGGGCAAGAACTCAAAGAAAACAGGAGGATAACAAGAAAATGTTATATAAACAGTTTACCAATGACTTTACTAAACCTAGCAGTCAAGGAATTCCAAAGGTCTAATATTTATTATAATCATTGCAAAGCAATTTGAAGTTAGGTGAAGGCCCTCCAAATCTCATGATTTAATCTCATGGTTATAAATAATCGAACAGGAAACTTACCCACAGCAATGGCCCTTCGAAGTTGTAATGGAAGGGAGATACGATTCAGTACTTGACCTCCTGAGCCACAGTAAATGTGCTATAAGAATGCCAAGTTCATGTGATACCTTTTGTAAGAGATCATTTTAGTGGCACAGACTGAAACTTAAGAAGAACTATGTGGAAGCAGAGTTCTATAATTCTAATAAGAAGATGAGGGCTGTGAAATTGATAGGCAAAACATCACGAACTCTCTAAATTTTCCCCAAGTATACAACAGTAGCAAGGATAATGGACTCTGCATTTTGGATTCTAAAAAACTTGATTAAATATTTTACCTTCCTATACTTTTCTGAGTTTTTTTTTTTTTTTGGCCTCCCCCAACATTCCAGAATAGAATGCTGGGTTTGCTAAGAAAAAACCAAAAAAATTTAAGTAGTTAAAATTTCTCCTGAGATAGTAAAAGAAATGTTTAAGGTAGATTAATTCTAGACCAAAAATTAAATCAAATTATACTCTGTGTGCTCAATTTTCTGTAGGGAACCAAAAGCCACCAGAGTGTAAAATTCTAATTAATTATGTGGAATGCTAATGGATTTTAAATTAAAAATACGTGCCATTTAACACCTCACTCCACACAATTTTGTAAGTGGATATTACAATGAAACTGTTCTCCAAAATCTGAAAAGCATGGAAGGTATAATTATTACTTCTATCATTTAACCTAGAGAAAAGAACTTTACTCTTCATTGACAGAGTGAACCCTGTAGATATACTTCTTTGACCATTCAACTTGAAGTTTTGGTAGCCTACCACACATGCCACACTGGATTCACCAATGACGTAAATTTATTGGACAAAGAGTTTTGTTAGACCTTTTCTAATTTTATAGTATAGGGTATCCCAAAGGTTGCCGTACATACAGACACAGGGAAAAATTGGAAACTGTACCTAAGTGTACCTTTATTTACAAAATATTCATTATAAAATATTACAAAATATTTACAGAACATTTGTCTGTATGCTGATTTGTAAATATAAAGTTATTACAATATAAAATACAATAGTAGTTTGTTAATTTTTCTTATGTATGATGACCTTTAGGACACCTTCTAATTTGTAATACTATTATACCTTCTTTTATAAATATGGAAACTAAGCCTTAGCATGTTTAAATGTTCTAGGTAACATATCTAACTATTATCAGAGCTGACACTCAAATGCAAAGTTTTCCATTCCATATTGGGTATGTAATTAATCGTGGCAAGCTCCCTTGAAAGGATAGAGGAATAAATCCATGTCATGTTGTTATTTTTAAAATTTTAATAATTGATGATTATTAAATTACATTGATTATTAAACATTATATCTGTAGAGTGCACAACATGATGTTTTACATATATATTGTGGAATGGCTAAATTGGGCTATTTAACATATGAATCTTCTCATTTTATTGTGGCGACCACACTTAAAAGTCTATATTTTAAGTATGCAATACCTTGTTATTAACTTTAGCCATCCTGATGTACAACAGATCTCTTGAACATATTCCTCCTGTCTAACTGAATCTTTGTGTACTTAGACCAACACTCCTCAGTTCCTACACACCACTCCCCAGCCTCTGGTAGTCCCCATTTTAATCTTTGTTACTATGAGTTCAACTTTTTCACACTGCACTTATAAGTGATATCAATCCATGTTTGTTTGCTGTTTGGTTGTTTGTTTTTTGTTTTTTAAAGGGGGTTTTGTTCTATCACCGAGTTTAGAATGCAGTAGCATCATCCGAGCTCCCTGCAGCCTCAAACTCTTGGGATCAAGTGATCCTCCTGCCTCAGCCTCTGGAGTAGCTGCTGCAACTATAGGGACATGCTACAATGCCTGACTAAAGATATTTCTATTTTTAGGAGAGATGTGGTCTCACTCTTAGACAGCCTAGTGTTGAACTCCTGGCCTCGAGCAATCCTCCTGCCTCTGCCTCCCTAAGTGCTGGGATTACAGGCATGAGCCACCAATCCTGACCTCCATGTTATTTTAAAATATTAGTGGGGACCTCTTTCAGAAAAAAGTCATGATAGAATGTAGGGTCAGAATAGTTTCACTCATTTCTTTGGTAAGCATCTGCTTTGTGCCAGAAGTTATGCTATGGACTGAAGGTTTAATAGTGAACAAAACAGACAAAGTCCTTTTACCTTTTATAATGTGGAGCCTAGTGTAGGATGATAATTTTTTTAAGAAAGTGGGAAGAAAAACTATGTATTGTATTGTGCTAAGATTTAAAAGACAAAAAATAAAAGTAGAGCAAAGGTGATAAGGTTAAATGATGGCCACTGGTTTTTTTTTTTTTTTTTTTTTGAGTATTCTATATACATTTTATTTATTTTTTTTAATTTGCTATTTTTTTTTAATTGAATCATAGCTGAGTAGCTGTTTTATCATGGGAGGTCACAAAACATTCAATGACAAAATGGCATTTTAGCAGATACCTACAGGGCATGAGAGAACTAACCTA
>CAUYRH010115061.1:0-24964 GCA_963574655.1 Perodicticus potto | reverse complement strand
AAACCAAACAAGAATATACACTGGGGAAAAGAATCCATATTCAATAAATGGTGCTGGGAGAATTGGATAACCACATGTAAAAGACTGAAACTGGACCCGCACCTCTCACCACTTACAAAAATTGATTCAAGATGGATAAAATATTTCTAAGGCATGAGACAATAAAAATCCTCCAAGAAAGTGTGGGGAAAACACTCGAAGATATTGGCCTAGGGAAAGATTTTATGAAGAAGACTTGTGTGACAACTGCAACAACAACAACAAAAATATACAAATGGGACTCAATTAAACTGAAAAGCTTCTGTATAGCTAAGGAAACAAGGAAAGCAACAGACAACCTGCAGAATGGGAATAGATATTTGCATATTATGAATCAGACAAAAGCTTAATAACTAAGATCTATGGAGAACTCAAATTAATCAACAACAGAAGACTCAACAATCCCATGTATCACTGAGCAAGAGACATGAATAGAACCTTCTCTAAAGAAGACAAATGAATGGCTAACAAACATGAAAAAATAATCATCCCTAATCATCAAAGAAATGCGATGATATCTCAGGTATCTCAAAGTTGCAGATGCTGGTGTGGATGTGGAGAGAAGGGAACACTTTTACACTGCTGGTGAGACTACAAACTAATACAATCTTTTTGGAAGGAAGTATGGAGAATCCTCAAAGAACTCAAATTAGACCTCCCATTTGATCCTGCAATCCCATTACTAAGCATCTACCCAGAACAAAAAAATCCTTTTATCATAAGGACATTTGCACTAGACTGTCTATCACAGCTCAATTTACAATCACCAAATTGTGAAAACAGCCTAAATGCCCACCAATCCAGGAGTGGATTAATAAGCTGTGGTATACGTATACAATGGAATACTATTTAGCCATTTAAAAAAATGGAGACCTTACGTCTTTAGTATTAACCTGGATTGGGGTGAAACACATTCTTAGTAAAGCATCACAAGAATGGAGACACAAGTATTCAATGTATTGAATTCTAGTATGAAGGCAGAAGATAATCTAATGCAAGGTGAGGAGTAGGGGAATGAGGGAGGGGAGATGGTGGGATCATGGTATATGGCAAATCTCTTGGGCAGAACACAATTATAAGAAGAACTTTACCTAACGAATGCAATCAGTGTAACCTAACTCTTTGTACCCTCAATGAATCCCAAACAATAAAAAATAAAAATAAAAAAGTAAAAAATAAATTATGTTAAAAAAATAAAAAACTTAAAAGAAAAAAAAAGAAGTTTGAACCTAGATAAACACAGAGGTGAACCTATGCCATATGGCATTGCTTCTCAAGTTTTTTCTAAGGAGCAGGACTATTTTTTTGAGAAAATACTGCTTAAAATTTCCAAAATAGAAATTAAAGCTCTAGAACTTCCCTGATCCACTATTCCCTTCCCATTACAAGCCATGTTTCTTCCTAAGGTTCTTAGTAACACAGTTTGAAAACCAAACTGTTAAGATATTCTGTTAAGATATTCTGAAATCTTAATAATTTTGCTTTCCATACCTAGGTCTTAAATCTACCTAGAATGTGTGTTTATGTGTTGTATGAAATAAGCCTCTAAATTTAATTTTTTCCACACGGTATCTAATAGGCCCAGAGCATCAGTAAGACCCTCCTTCCCCCTATCTCTGTAGGAGCACCTAAAAAATATCAAGTTTCTAGATATATGTAGGACTGAATTTGAGTTCTCTATACTGTTACTTTGGTCTGTTAATGTGCTAACACCAGACTGTCTTAATTACCATAGCTTTGTATATAATAAATCAGGATATTTGTTTTTTGGGGATTTTTTGTTTTTAGAGACAGGATTCTCACTTTATCACCCTCAGTATAGTGCCGTGGCATTACGGCCCACAGCAACCTCCAACTCCTGGGCTTAGGCAATTCTCCTGCCTCAGCCTCCCCAAGTAGCTGGGACTACAGGTGCCCGCCACAACATCCGGCTATTTTTTGTTGCAGTTTGGCCAGGGCTGGGTTCGAACCAGCCACTCTTGGTATATGGGGCCAGCACCCTAACCACTGAGCCACAGGCGCCACCCTAAATCAGGGTATGTGTTAGATCAAGTTTCTCACCTTGAGCTGCTTCTTCAGAAGTGGCTATTCTTAATCTTTTCCATTTCCATATATATTTTAGGTAAGACATGTAATTATGAACTCTGCATTTCCAAGCAAACCACAAAACAAACCTAGATAAGTGATTCTCAACTGGGGCACTTCCCATTCTGGGGACACTGAGCAATGTCTGGAGACATTTTTGGTCATTATAAATTGTAGGGTGATGGCTGGGCTCAGTGGGTTACACCTATAATCCTAGTACTCTGAGAGGATTAGGCAGGTGGATCACTTGAGTTAAGGAGTTATGTGACCAGCCTAAACAAGAGAGACCGTGTCTCTACTAAAAATAGAAAAACTAGCTAGGCATAGTGGCACATACCTATAGTCCCAGCTACTTAGAAGGATGAGGCAAGAGAAATGTTCAAACCCAAGAATCTGAGGTTGCTGTGAGCTATAATGCCATAGCACTCTATCCAGGGCAACAGAGTGAGACTCTGTCTCAAGAAAAAAAAAAAGAAAGAAAGAAAGGCAGGACTGGAATGTGTATACTACAGGAATCTAGTAGATAGAGGCCAGGGATGCTGCTAAACATCTCATAATGGACAGCTCCCACAAGAAAGATTATCCCACTCAAAACGTTAATGTGCCTCTACTAAGAAACCCTGACCCAAGTAAATCAATGTTTAAATTTACATGGGCCCATTAAAAGGGTAGGAAATGTCTACCCAAAACAATAATTTATTTTTAAAACGACTAAACTTCCATGTGTCAAATATGGCTAATCCTAATTCATAAAAACAAAAATGATTATCTTCACATACAAAAATGCTTATCTTCATGTTCTTTATATACCACCAAGTTTGCACGAAGCTCTTCAAAGAGTTAAGTCTTTAAAATACACACATAAAAACAAACAAGATATCTCCTAAATATGCCTTTAAAAAAACTCCTAGAGACCGGCACAGTGGCCCACGCCTGTAATCCTAGCACTTGGGAGGCCAAGGCAGGCGGAAAGACTGAGCTCACGGGTTCCAGACCAATCTGAGCCAGACAGAGTAAGACTTCATCTCTAAAAAACAGTTGGGCGTTGTGGCAGGTGCCTATAGTCCTAGCTATTTGGGAGGCTGAGGAAAGAGAATCGCTTGAGCCCAAGAGTTTGAGGTTGCTGTGAGCTGAGACACCATAGCACTCTTCTGAGGGAGAGAAAGTGAGACTCTGTCTCCAAAAAAAAAAAAAAAAAAAAAAACCTCCTAGAATTCAGGAAGAAACAACCCAATAGAAAAATCATCAAACAACTTGATTAGGCAATCCACTAAAGAAGATATTCAAATGACCCATAAACATAAAAGGATGTTCAGCTTCACTAATCACCAGAGAAGAATCAATTAAAACTCAATGGTTGGCTCGGCGCCTGTGGCTCAACGGGCTAAGGCGCCAGCCACGTACACCTGAGCTGGCGGGTTCGAATCCAGCCCCCGGGCCCGCCAAACAACAATGACGGCTGCACCCAAAAAATGGCCGGGCGTTGTGGCGGGCGCCTGTAGTCCCAGCTACTTGGGAGACGGAGGCAGGAGACTCGCTTGAGCAAAGGAATTGGGGATTGCTGTGAGCTGGGATGCCACAGCACTCTATCCAGGATGACAGCTTGAGGCTCTGTCTCAAAAAAAAAAAAAAAAACTCAATGGTAACACCACACATGTAAGTGAATGACTAACATTTTTAAAAAACTAGAAATCTCAAGTGATAACAAAACCATTGAACAATTTTCATATACTACTGGACAGGGTGGGAGAGTAATGAGTAGGGATATAAAGATTGGTTCGACTACTTTGGAAAATATTGGCAGTATCTATTATAGCTGAACGTATGTATACTTTATAATCAGCAATTGCATCCCTAGATTTGTATCTAATAGAAAATACTTACCTATTTGTACACATATAAACAAAAATGTTCATAATAGCATTATTTTTAAAATAATAGAAACAACCTAAATGCCTAACAAATGTAGATTAGACTAATAGATTGTGGTACATTTATACAAGGAAGTAATACAGGTTGATGCAAAAGTAATTGCAGTTCTGGACCATGACTTTTAAATCATTATAACTAGACTCGACCACATCTTTATTAATAAAAATAGGAACCATTACAGTCAATACAATGTTGCCTACAAGAAATAAGTTTGTTTCTTCCTCTAGTATAAAATTGAGAAATTCTTGGAAAGCATTTTCTGCCTGGCAACTTCAAGGCCCTTGTCTCCTTTGCAAACCTTGAATCACCAGCTGCACTGTATGTTTGTTAGCAGTGACTCAGCCAAACGCATTGATGATGTTGCAAGTTGTCTCTGCACCTTTATGACCCATTTCAAACATGAATAAGAAAATTGCTCAAATTCACTTTTTATCTAAATCATTTCCATAGTCCAAAATAATATAAAATAAATACCAACTAGTAAGTTATTAGCAAAAAAAAATGCGAGTAATGCACATTAAGATGATGTATAATGTAACCAAATTTAAGAACGTATGCCAGTATCAAATAGCAAATTTCAACAATGCAAAAACCACAATTACTCTTGTCCCAACTTGACAGAAATAATAAGTACTATTATATGCAACAACATGTATGAATCTCACAAATACAATGTCAAGCAAGACAAGACAGACAAAAGAGTACGTATATAGTTCTATTTTTATAAAAAGGCAAAACTTTCAATGATGACAGGAGGGCAATAGTTACCTATAGAATGAAGGGAAAATCCCTGGAAAGAACATGAGAAGGGCCTGTAGAGTGTTGGTAATGTCTGTTTACTTCATAAAAATTCATCAAGCTTTTAGGATTAGCGTTTTTCTATATTTAGGTTACGTATTACTAAAGAATTTACTTACGAATATAAAGAGGGTATCAGAAAACAATACAAATTTATCCCCTTTACACTATTTTTAAAAACCCTGCCTCACAATAATGTTAAAATTCAAGTTGTGTATATATACGGACTATTGATTTTTGACAAAGGCCAAGCAGTGGGCTCGGCGCCTGTGGCTCAACAGGCTAAGGAGCCAGCCACGTACACCTGAGCTGGTGGGTTCGAATCCAGCCCGAGCCTGCCAAACAACAATGACGGCTGCAACCAAAAAATGGCCGGGTGTTGTGGCAGGCGCCTGTAGTCCCAGCTACTTGGGAGGCAGAGGCAGGAGACTCACTCGAGCCCAGGAATTGGAGGTTGCTGTGAGCTGTGATGCCACAGCACTCTACCCAGGGTGACAGCTTGAGGCTGTCTCAAAAAAAAAAAAAAAATAATAACAAAGGCCAAGCAGTGGATAAAAAATAGCCCTTTCAGGCCAGGCGCAGTGACCCACGCCTGTAATCCTAGCACTCTGGGAGACTGAGGTGGGTGGATTGCCTGAGCTCACAGGTTCGAGACCAGCCTGAGCAAGAGTGAGACCCCATTTCTAAAAATAGCCAGATGTTGTGGTGGGCACCTGTAGTCCCAGCTACTTTGGAGGCTGAGGCAAGAGAATCACTTGATCTCAGGAGTTTGAGGTTGCTGTGAGCTGTGACACCACAGCACTCTACCTAGGGCAACAAAGTGAGACTCTGTCTTAAATTAAAAAATAAAAAAGTACTGAATGAGTAGATATCCATGTACAAAAATGAACTTGGATCCGCACTTCACACTTTGTACACAAATTAACTCAATATAGATCTTAGACCTAAATCTAAAACCTGAAACTATATCTGACAAAAGACTTATATTGAAAATATTTAAATAATTAATCAAATTTTAACAATAAATAAACAACCCAATATAGACAGGATCCTCACTATGTTGTCCTGACAGTTCTTGAACTCCTGGGCTCAAGCGGTTCTTCCGTTTAAGACCTCTCCAAGGGGTAGCTGGGATGACCAGCATGACCCATCATGCCCAGCTAAATGGACATTTCATCAAAGAAGATAGATAGGTGGTCAGATTCAAGGTTACTTTTCAGGGGAAAAAAAAAGATACATGAATGGATAGTAAGCACACGAAAAGATACTCAACATTCAAATCACGAGGGAAATGAAAATTAAAACCAAAAAGAGATACTACTGCATACCTATCAGAATGGCTACAAACATTGTGCCAAGGATGTGAACAAACTAGAACCCTCATATTTGCTGGTCGGAATGTACAATGGTATAACCACTTCATGTTAAGTTTGGAAATTTCTTAAAAAGTTAAACATACACACTTATAAAGTAATCTGACTTTTTTTTTAAAGTAATCTGACTTTTTCTGCTCCTAGATATTTACCCAACAGAAATGAAAGCATATGTCAATACAAAGACATACACACAAATGATCCTAGTAGCTGTCTTTGTAATAGCCCCAAATTAGAAACAATCCAAATATATGTAAACAGCTAAGAGGTTAAACAATTTGTGGTACAGCCATACAATGGAGTATTACTCAGCAATAAGAAACTATTACTAGATGCAACACAGATGAATCACAAAATAATTAAGACACCAGATAAAATTAATATACATACAATACGTCCATTTATATAAACTGTGGGAAATGCAAACTAATCTACAATAACAGAAAGCAGATAAATGGTCATTTAGGGTGGATAAGTCATGGAGGGATACGAAGGCGGGATAACAAAGGAGCATGAAGAAACTTTTGGGGTGATGAATGTAATATATTCACTGCTTTGATTCCACTGAAAGTTTCATGGAGGTTCACATGTCAAAATTTATCAAAGTGTACTACTTAAAATATATACAGTTTGTTATCTCAAGTATATATCAATAAAGCTGTTTTTTAATTTTTTTTTTTTTTTGAGTCAGAGTCTCATTCTGTCGCTTTGGGTAGGGTGCCATGGCATCATAGCTTGCAGCAACCTCAAATTCTTGGGCTCGAGCAATTCTCTTGCCTCTTGCCTCCCAAAATAGCTGGGACTACGGGGACCTGTCACCTTGCCCAGATAGTTTTTTTCTATTTTTAGTAGAGATGGAGTCTCGTTCTTGCTCAAGCAGGGCTCGAACTCCTAAGCTCAAGTAATCTACCTGCGTCAGCCTTCAGGAGCTGTTTTTAAAAAATAAAGGTTGTACCAGCTGCAGTGGCTCATGCCTATAATCCCAGCACTTTGGATGGCAGAGACAGGAGTTGTGCTTAAAGATAGGAGTTTGAGACAAGCCGAGGCAACGTGATGAGACTCCATGTTCACAAAAAAATTGAAAAAATTAGCTGGGCAAGGTGGCATGGACCTGTAGTCCCAGCTACTTGGGAAGCTGAGGAGCCCAGGAGATTGAGGTTACAGTGAGCTATAACAGGGCCACTGCATTCTAGCTTGGGCTACAGAGTGAGGCCCTATCTCAATAAATAAATACCTAGGTTATATGTAAATATTATACATCAGAGTTCTCATAATTAGCTCAAAATTCCAATCATTCATAACAAATATTAATTTAGCACCTACTATATGCCAGGCACTCTTCTAGGTTCTAGGAATCAATGGTATGCAAACTGAAATTGTTCCAGCAGAGATTAATAAAAGATCCACATAGATGTATAATACAAACTGTGACAAGTGCTATAAAGAAAACGTACAAAATGAGATGGTGGAATATAATAGGGAAATCAAATCTAGTCTCACAGAAAAGTCAGAGATGGATACTCAAAGGAAGTGATATTTAAGCTGAGGAAGAGAAGGTTAACAAGTTGAAGATGAAACTTCACTCAAAAGAGACACAAATACAAACAAAGGGTCTGAGGAAAGACAAAGCAGACTGTTTAAGGGAATATAAAGAAAGCCAAAATAGTCTAAGGGTGAAAACAATGTAGACAATACTATTGGTTACCTATCCAACAACTATTTCACCTCCTTTTCCTCATTGCTAACAGAATCACAGTCAAGTGCAAGCAACTACTCTCCTCTATACAGTAACATGCTTCAGAGAAAACTGACTTCATTCCCTGATTTTAGGAAGTGGATATTATTTAGACTTACATCAATCATGGTAACCTCTTTCTCTCTGCCAATGATTAGTTAAAAATACAGCATAAGTAAAAGCGGGAAAAAAGTTTTTGGATGTTCTAAGCAAGAGAGTATTTTGGACTATGGAGGTTATCAGTGGAATGAAAATTTGCATGAAGAAATAAGGAAAAGCAACGTGTTCAGGATGTTCCCTGATTTCTGTCTTAGGTAAATAATAGTCAATCCTTTCCATATAGTTAAAATTGTAAGTATTTTTAAAAATATATTATTAATAATCTTCTTCTTAAAACATAAGAATTATTGGCTGGGTGCCCATAGCTCAGTGGTTAGGGCGCTGGTCACATGCACCAGTGCTGGTGGGTTCAAACCCAACCTGAGCATGCTAAAAAAAAGAAAAAAATAGCCAGGTGTTGTGGTAGGTACCTACAGTCCCAGCTACTAGGGAGGCTTAGGCAAGAGGATCACTTGAGACCAAGAGTTTCAGGTTGTTGTGAGCTATGACTCCACAGCACCCTACCGAGGGCAACAAAGTGAGTCTCAATAAAAAGAAAATAAAATAAGAATTATTTAAGGATTGCATATAAGCATACCTGATTCTCATGTAGGATTCTCAAGTCAAGAATGAATGAATTAGATTGTGTCTTAGATACAAACATTATGTTTTATAAAATTCTAACATATGCAATAATGAACAATACCAACTACAAATAACTTCATTTTCTGCCAGGCATGGTGGCTCATGCCTGTAACCCAGCAATTTGGGAGGACAAGGCAAGAAGATCACTTGAGGTCAGGTGTTCAAAATCAGCGTGAGCAACACAGTAAGACCCCATCCTCACAAAAAAAATAAAAATAAAAAACTAGCCAGGCACAGTGACGTGTACCTATAGTACCAGTTACTAGGGAGGCTAAGATAAGAGGATCATTTGAGCCCAGGAGTTCAATGAGCTATAATCACAGCACTGCACACCCACCTGGGTGACAAGAGTGAGACCCTATCTCTCTTTTTTTTTCTTTTTAGAGACAGAATCTCACTTTATCGCCCTCGGTAGAGTGCCGTTGTGTCACAGCTCACAGCAACCTCCGACTCCTGGGCGTAGGCGATTCTCTTGCCTCAGCCTCCCGAGTAGCTGGGACTTCAGGCACTCGCCACAACTCCTTGCTATTTTTTTGTTGCAGTTTGACCGGGGCTGGGTTCAAATCCGATGAGGGCGGTGCCCTACCCACTGAGCCACAGGCACCACCTGAGACCCTATCTCTTAAAAAAAAATAATTCCAGAGAAATGAGGTAGAGATATACAATCAATTATACTAACCAGATTTGTACAAATTAGGTCTCCTAACAGTAATAATTAAGATTTCTTTTATAAATATCAAAGGACTCACAAAATATAAGTTACCTTGACAAGCTGATGAAGTGCCATTTCCTTCAGAAGGTGGTATACCTGAACTGTTGAAATGATGTGAAGTTTCCTGGGTCATGTCATCGTTCACAAAATTCCTTGAATGGCATGTACAACAACATGGCAATGGTACTTCAGCTTTTTTACTCAAGCCCTCATCCTCTGGCTTCCCTAAAAATAAGAGAACTTCTATTTATTATAGAGTACATCTAATTAAATAAATATTAATCATTCTATGTAGCTAGGATGAGTAACCAACATAGTTCACTCAGGAATGGGAGGTTTCCCAGGATGCAAGATTTTTAGACCTAAAATGGGAAAAGTACCTGGCAAAGCTGGACAAGCTGGTCACCCTGTCTGCAGCATCAGATTAGAACACAAGAGAAACACTTATGCCAGAAACATTCATAGAGAAGTTATCATCAATTTACCCAATCTATAAAAATCTAATAATTAAAGCTTAATAATATAATATGATAAAAGCACAACCACTCAAGTATTCATTTACATTGAGATTTACTTAAAAATCAAGTGGAAAGGATTGAAACAAAGACAAAGTATATTCTTAATTACTGCTCTCTCATAGGGGTACAGAACCTGCAGCTTTGTGGCCACATGTGGCCTTCTAGATACCCAAGTGTGGCCCCTTGATCAAATACAACCTTCACAAAACAAATCCCTTTGTTAAAAGGATATGTTTTGGGTGTGGGGGGTAGTTCACACCTGTAATGCTAAGACTCTGGGAGCCAAGGTGGGCAGATTGCTTGAGCTCAGGAGTTGGGAGACCAGCTTGAGCAAGTAAGACCCCGTGTCTACTAAGAATAGAAAAACTGAGGCAAGCAGATCGCTTGAGTCCAAGAGTTTGAGGTTATTGTCAGCTATCATGATGTCACAGCACTCTACCCAGGGTCACACAGTGAGATTCTGTCTCAAAAAAGAAAGAATATACTTTGTAAAATTTGGATTCAAGCAAAAGATGACACTCAAGGATCCAGAAAGCCACATGTGGCCCCAAGGCCACAGGCTCCCTACCAAGATGAATTACCAATTCTGATATATGAAGTCATTGGAAATCAAGAAGGAGGGTAAAAAACCTACCTAACAGGTGCAATGAAAACTATTCAGGTGATGGGTGCACTAACAGCCCTAACCTAAGCATTATAAAAGCTATCCATTTAACAAAAACATTTATACCACCTTAACATTTTGAAATTTAGAAAAACTATAAGCTTTAAAAAATAAAAATAGGGCAGCACCTGTGGCTCAGTTGGTGGGGCGCTGGCCCCATATACTGAGGGTGGTGGGTTCGAACCCGGCCCCGGCCAAATTACAACAGAAAAGTAGTCAGGTGTTGTGGCGGGCGCCTGTAGTCCCAGCTGCTCGGGAGCCTGAAGCAGGAGAATCGCCTAGGCCCGGGAGGTGGAGGTTGCTGTGAGCTGTGTGACGCCATGGCACTCTACCTAGGGCCATAAAGTGAGACTCTGTCTCTACAAAAAAAAAAAATAATAATAATAAATAAATAAATAAAGGCTCGGTGCCTGTTGCTCAGCAGCTATGGCACCAGCCACCTACACCGGGACTGGCAGCTTTGAATCTGGCCTGGGGTCTGCCAAACAACAATGACAACTACAATAACAACAACAACAACAAAAAAAGCCAGGGGTTGTGGCAGGCGCCTATAGTCCCAGCTACTTGGGAGGCTGAGGCAAGAGAAGCACTTAAGCCCAAAGGTTGAGGCTGCTATGAGCTGTGACGCCACGGCAATCTACCAAGGGTGACATAGTTAAGAGTCTATCTCAAAAAAAAAAAAAAAAAAATTAAAATCACTGACAAAAAAGTTATTGACAATAAAAAATCAGTGACATAATATTCAAAATACATTTGAAGGTCAATATTCAAAATGAATACAAAACAGGTGATTTTGATGCTCAAATATAATTGTCATAGGCCTACACTGCATACAAACATACAAACATACAATTCACATATACCCAAGAAAGTAGAATAATTTACTTCTTAAAATAAATAGTACTGGGTGGTGCCTGTGGCTCAGCAAGGAGGGCGCCGGCCCCATATACCGAGGGTGGCGGGTTCAAATCCAACCCTGGCCGAACTGCAAAACAAAAAAAAGGCTGGGCGTTGTGGCAGGCACCTGTAGTCCCAGCTACTCAGGAGGCTGAGGCAAAAGAATTACTCAAGCCCAGTAGTTGGAGGTTGCTGTGAGCTATGTGAGGGCGATAAAGTGAGACTCTGTCTCTACAAAAAAAAAAAAAAAATAGTACTGCCACTGTTTACCCATAATAGAATTCTCCTAATTCTATTATCCAGACATCTGCCACTAAAATTTTAAGTTATTAACTGGTAATCTGGTAATCTCATTTACCTGAAAAATTAACATCAGTAAGACTCAAAATGGATAGCCAAAAGCTTATAAAATGTCACAGGCACACCATGGTTCACTTTAAATTCCTCTAATACTTTAGGTGAAGGCCATCGAATCATGTAACTAAAATTTATCCAAGCTTATATTTCAGATTCGTTTTGTAAATTATATAATTTCATGAAAGTAAATATTAATAGGCATTTCTTAGCAAATAAAGGAAAAGTTATGGGCAATAAAAGGGATTCATACAAATAATATTATAATAAATTTCTGCTTATCTGCCATCCAAACAAGTAGAAAGATCAACTAGAATGTCTTCTTTTTTATATATTCCATGTTCTAATGTTATGAGGAAGGAACAGGTATGCAAATATATGAAGGAATTTACTAAAAAAAAAAAAAGCAATTAGCATATGTTATAGCATCAGGACAGCCCCATCTCGTTATCTTATCATCTAATTATTCTCATGATTAACATTAAGTATGCAAACTTTTATGGACTCTGAATCATCAAATAAAAGACTAAATTATATTCAATAGTTTTAGATTAAACATATTTTGCTATACTGAAACTCTTTCGGAAATATATAACTTATTATAAAGAAAGCCCTTAAAAGAGAATATTTAAATTAGCTAGAGCATGGTTTAGACCAGTCTGGATAAAAAGAACTTTATGCTTTATTCGGGTCCCCTTAAACAACCTGAAAATAGCAAACAACTACTTACCACTAAGAGATTGTTGCCATGCTAAAGCAGAACAAAGTAAAGCTAAGCTTTTTCCACTTCCTGTGGGACTCTCCAACAAACAATGTTGTTTACTGTTTAATCCTCTGACAATCTATGGACACAGATACCAATAAAAAAATCAATAAACATTTTACTTTCTCAGAAGTACAAATAAAATAGCCAGGAGAAATAAGGCTCCTCTCCAGGGAACACAGCAGTAGAAGGGAATATTAGTATTTAATTAAATTTAGACTTTTCCTTTACACCACTCCCTGAGATTATGTTATGTTACAGTATAACAAGCACAAAAAAAATGAAAAAAGCAATTTGTGCCTTAATTATGCAAGTACCAATCATTTCTATAAAACAAGAATACACTAATACCTATCAGTATCTTTGATGAAAACTTAATAAGGGATACTGCTAGGGGGATCACAAATTGTTGAAATCACTTCGTACAGAAATTAACAACTTATGGCTCGGCACCTGTGGCTCAACGGGCTAAGGTGCCAGCCACGTACACCTGAGCTGGTAGGTTCGAATCCAGCCCAGGCCCGCCAAACAACAATGATGGCTGCAACAAAAAAAAAAAAAGGCCGGGCGTTGTGGCGGGCGCCTGTAGTCCCAGCTACTTGGGAGGCAGAGGCAAGAGACTCGCTTGAGCCCAGGAATTGGAGGTTGCTGTGAGCTGTGATGCCATAGCACTCTATCTAGGGTGACAGCTTGAGGCTCTGTCTCAAAAAAAAAAAAAAAAAAAAGAAAGAAATTAACAACTTATAATAAAGTTGAAGATGCCCAACTCCAGCAAGTCCAGTTCTATACATATACACTCAAAATCATTCCCATAGGAACACAAGGAAACATGCGTAAGAAATTTCATTGCAATACTGTTTATCACTGCAAAAGAATTAGATTAACCTAAATGTCTGTCAATAGGAACATGGACAGATAAATTCTGGTATATTTACACTAATGAAGACCATAAAGAAATTAAAATGGGTTTTAATTAAAAGCAATTAACAGGGCTAACACATTAAAAATAATGTTAAGCACAACAATCAAGTTGTACAAAAAAATAAGTATACTATCATATTAATGTACAAAATTTTAAAATATGTAAAATAATACTCTAGAGTTTATGGATACATATGTATAAAATAAAAATAAAAAACATGAACAGGAAAGAACAAAGATAATTTTTTTACCAGTAAAAAAGATATGGAGTAAATATGGCAAAATATTAAGATTTAACAAACTAGAAAGCTGGTTTGTTCAAATTTGTATACTAATTTTCTATATAATTCAATTACTATGAAGAAATTAAAGGTGGAAAATACAGTATTCTATGTAAAAAAACAGTAAATACTTTGTAGAAAGCAGTAATTCATTAAAGCTAATAGAAGTTCAAAAAGACCTAAGAACATTTTTCAAAATGTTCTTCCTTGTCTCCTAACTATGGACGTATACACTCTAGCAGTAATCAGTGTTATTTTCCCACAGATTAGATGGTTTTCCAAATGAACCCAGCAAATATTCTCAATCCATTTACTATCTGAGAATAGGAACGTAAGGGCAGCGCCTGTGGCTCAGTGAGTGGGGCACCGGCCCCATATACTGAGGGTGGCGGGTTTGAACCTGGCCCTGGCCAGGCTGCAACAACAACAATAAACCTTGAGAATAGGAATGTAGTCACATACTCAACATTTGTTATGGATCATAAGTATCTGTGTTGTAATAAAGACTTAACTGGAGAAAAATACTTACAGAATTCATCATAGCAAGCTGTGATGGGTAAGCTTTATAAGGAAAATTAATCTTTACTCCACCAATTGTATACTCAGACCACATTGAAGACATTGTGCTTTCTTGTTTTTTTCAGATTCTTAACTACAACAGAAATGATAATAAATATTAAAACAATCCCATTCAAAGAAAACCAGAAATCCAAAATCTAGGACAGAAGTCTGAAAATAAAAATTGGAGGGCGGTACGCGTAGCTCAGTAGGTAGGGCACCAGCTACATATACCAAGGCTAGTGGGTTTGAACCTGGCCCAGGCCGGCTAAAAAAAAAAAAATGACAACTACAATAATAAAAAATTAGCCAGGCATTGTGGCGGGCACCTGTAGTCCCAGCTACTTGAGAGGCTAAGGCAAGAGAACCGCGTAAGCCCAAGAATTTGAGGTTGCTGTGAGCTGTGACAGCACTCTGGGTAGCACTCCACCTAGGGCGACAGCTTGAGACTGTCTAAAAAAAAAAAAAAAAATTGGAATTAACAAATGTATATAAACCAGACAAATAGAAGCAAGTCATTTCCTAGTCTTATAAATGAATAGTCAAGAGCATGTCACTTAGAGTCTAACAAATGGGGATTTACATCCCTGCTGTACATTAGTTGTGTGGCTTTGGGCAAGTTAGTTAACTTCTCAAGATCTCAGTGTCCTCATCCATAAAATAAGGATAGTAATAACATCTACTCCATAGTATTGTTGTAAAGATTAAACAAAATAGGAGCTTCCCACTTGGATTCTCCCCCCTCCATTGTCAGAGGTTCTCTTCCCTCTCTTTTGCTTATCAATCAATCTTTCCATCAGTAAACTGTCCTGTCACTGAAAAAAAAAAAAAAGATTAAGTGAAATAATGTGTAAAGTACATGCAGATTAAACTTGAGTTGTCATAACAATTCAGATCAGATGTATCAACCTATAGAAACAAATAGGTTCCTGAGGCAACTCTGTAGTCTATAACTTCATAGCACCACTCTTCTCCATATACTCTGCAACTTCCTGTTTCCCCTTTCTGCAGTCTTCCAGTTAGAATGAAAAACCTGTGGACCAGGAGCCGGGAAGCATAGGTTCTAGATCTAGTTTTGACAGGAAATTACATGTTGCTGTTGACATGTCTTTTACTTCCCTAGCCTAAGATCCTTATGTGTAATAACCCCTAATTTCAAGAGTGTTAAGAGAGAAAATACCTTGACAAGTATTAAGTGCTCAATAATTTTATTTAAAGGTTAATAAATTATAATGGAAAGACGATAGGTTTGGAATATGGGAACTTAAGTTTGAATTCAATTGTGTGAATCACTTAACTTTTCAGAGCTTGCTTCTTCATCTATGGAATTGCAATAATACTATGTATCTGCTGGAGTCTTCTGTAAAAATTAGCCACACCCAACCCACTATTTGACACAGAAGCGATACAGTTTCACCTTCCTTTTCTAAACCACTTTTCTTAATCAAGGACACGGGATCCATAGATGCAGTTCAGAGGCAGTAACCTTCTGAAACTGCCTGAGAAGTGTCTGTGCATGGCTGCATCTTTCCAAAGATAAAGTCCATTTTCTCTTCCCATAAAAATTCCCACGGAAATAGAAAATGATATACATTTTCAAATGTGTAATTATTTGCAATAGTCTAAAAAAATGGCAAATTCAACCATTCATGGGATGAAGAGATGGTTAAAACAGCAATTCAGTAGATCATGCAGCAAATAATATTAACCACAACTTCTGTGTTCGAAAAGTTAAGAAACACTATTCTAAGGTAGTTTTCCCGTTCTAACACTGGGAGGTTTTATCAGTAAAGCACTGAGAACCAGGTTTGGGGGAATCCAACCTCCTAATCCGAATCAACTCCACGCCGGCCTAGTTACTCAGATACAACCTAGAAATCAATCCGTCCCCAAGCCCAGCAGCGGCAACAGTTGTCTCAAAATGAGGTAGTTTCCCCAAAATATTGCATAAAGGACAAACAAATCCGTCTGTTCCCCGCCTAGAGGTAACGCCCGCAGCTACTACCAGGCGCGTGCTCAGAGGAGGTTAGGCCGGGTCCTCTCCTCCCCCCAGGTTTTCCTCCCCAAATCTCCCTCTTCCCGCAGCCCCGGCGATCCAACTCCGACGGGCTGTGAGGCGTCTGAGGCGAAGGCACAAGTACCCCTGCTGGCAGCTTCCAACCCGTCCCCCCGACTCCCCTCAGACCTGCCTACTCTGAGGGAAACCGAAAGAAGCAACGCTGACTGGGCTCCAACTCACCTCAGAAAAGAAAACCGATTTCTGAGAGCAAATAAAGCGGAGCCCTGGAAGAGAAAAGAGGACACCAGCCTTAATCCTCTATCTCTTCCTCACTGAGCAGCTACCCTCCCAACCTGGTTTGCGGGCTCGCGGCTGCTACACCTTTCTTCAGCCTCCGGCTCTCACCCGCGGTCTCAGTAACAGAGCCTGGGACGAATTCCCGCCGCCCACCCCCCGAGTCCCAGCAGCCAATCAACGAGCCCGCTCAGACGACCAATCATCCGCCACGAGCAGAAATAGACCAATCCCGGCGCGAGCTTAGCAGCCAGCGCTCAGGCCCGGGTGGAAGCCTCGGGAGTGAACACACACCCGAGATACTTGGCGGCACCGGAAGGCAGTCTCTGGAGTAGACTACTCTAGCAAATCCTGGGGCTTTGTTTAAGGGAAAGATGTTTTCTCCATTTGGCTTTTGAAACCGCCGTTTAACCCACACAACGAATACCTTGAAAACTAGTCTCATTCTTAGGGTCTGTAGACCGGGGTAGAAGAATTACCTCAAAGCCGCATGCGCCAATGGCGCTCAATTTAAATTTCCCAATTTTACAGTAGCCAGTGTATTGAAAAGACTGAATGAAGCAGGAATTGCCAGTCTACTGAGCCAAAGTAGGCAAGAAGGTTCTGTGACAAATGGCTACAGTATTTCATATTTCAAGGTTTTCTAGATATTAAAATAAGCCAGAGGTAAGTTCTCAAGGTTTCCAGCACGTTACTAATGCCTCTATTAAGGCTTATCGGCCTTCCATCCCACCTGCCACCAGTTTATTCTTTGTCAAGAAGTACACTTCAGTTCTCTCAAAGGTAAGAGATTAGTCATGATTTTGCCAAATTACGTTATTTTTTAAAAAGTTCTTTATAGCCTGAATTTGGCTCAAATACGAGTGTCCCAAAAAGGCAAAAACTGAGACTTTCTCAAATTCAGGTAACTAGTTTGGGGAAAAAAGTTTGCTGTGAGGAGCAGCAGGAGGAACAGTTGATTTGTTTGATTCAATTTAAGTTGTTTTACTAAATCTCCCAACATGACAAAATTTTAGTCATAAAAATGAACTCTGCCCTTTGACTTTGTAATCTCAGTCCCAGAAATTTATCCTAAAGGCATAATCTTTTAAGAAAGAAAATGTGATAATACTTCAAAGAAAAAATGGAGTACCTATGCATAATACTAAAAAAAGTTATAAACTTCCCAATCTAATAATGTAGAAGTGGTTATGATGTTATCAATTCAGGCTGGACATGATGGATTATGCCTATAATCTCAGCACTTTGGGAGGCCATGGTGAGAAGATCGCATGACGCCTAGAGTTTGAGACCAGCCTGGGCAACACAGCAAGATCCCATCCCTACAAAAATATTTTAAAATTAACCTGTTACAGTGGAACAGGACTGTAGGCATAGCTTTTTAGGAGGTTCAAATGGATGGATCCCTTGAGCCCAAAAGATGAAGGCTGCAACAAGCTATTATTGTGCCACTGAACACCAAACTGTACAATAAACAGAGAAAGATTTTGTCTCTTAAAAAAAAAAGTAATCATTATCCCAATGCCAAAGAAAAAAATAAATAAGAAATTCAATAACATGAAAATACATATGGATAAGAAAAGATGGAGTAATTTACTGTTGATGGCTTTAACTTTATATTGCCATTTAATGTATGTGGCATATAACAGAAAGGGATACACATAGGCCCTGGAGCCACACAGTTCTGGAATCCAATCCCTGAACTGCCCCTTTCAGGTTAACAATAGTGGAATGAAACACAAAAAACTACAAGTTCATTTGATAAAGAATATGAATGTTTATAAATCAATATTCAAAATAGCTGCACACATCTGTTTTACTTGAATAAAAAAATCACATCGTGACAGATTTTATAACCTTAACTTAAAATACATGAATATTAACATTTACTAATATATTTACACATTTATTTACATCATCAACAAATCTGATGAAAAACAGCATATGTTATTATTTCAACACATCAGGCTATGACCAGTCTTTGAAAATTGATCCAGGAATGTGCACTGCATTTAGCTAGAAAACATACTTCAACTTTTTCTCAACCCCTAGGGGATCCCACTATTCACACAAAATATTCCAAGGCCTCAGTTTAAAAAAAAAAACAAACAGGATTTGTATTTAATTGTAAGGGACTACAAAACCGCCTTGTTTAAAAATATGAAAATTCTTATGGTATTTTTAAAGCATATGCTTTTAATTTTCACATCAAAATTACTTAATCAAACATTAAGCATCTAATAAAAAGTTATAAATATTCTATCACATATGATACTATGCACTTCATGATTTGAAACAGCTACAAACTAATTCTTACATAATACCTTTATGAGGTAGGGCCAGTAGTAACCCCATTTTACAGAGAAGGAAAATGAGATGTGACTATTTGCTAATGAAAGACTGAAGTTAAATGTCTTAAAAACCACACTTTCTTATTAGTCTATTTAACTTCTTTTACAAATGGAGAGGTCTATTTTGAGTGGGGGTGGGGAAGAGTGATTGAGGTATATCTCAGGAAAAGAAGAGAAGTACCTTCTACAATGGATACTTAATTAAAAAAAAAAAAAAAAAGGATTATGGGTTACCTGAATGCATTTGCCTAATCAATGGAAGTTACTAACAGAGGACTGTAAAATCCTTCAGCAAGACAGTATTTTCCATATTTTAATTTTTCCTGAGGTTTAAATAGTATATATTTTCTTACTCAAAGAACTTTTCAAACTAAGATGTAGATTATAATCCTGATGGCAAATCAAGAGCTCTTTTATCCAGTGGGTTTTATTGCTCTAAACTTCATTTAATTTGATACATACTTCCCTTCTCTAAGCATTAGATAAGTTAATAAAGCATTATAAAAATAAATTTAAAACAAAAAACTAAATAAGACCTCCTTTCAGGTTCTTCTTTGCACAAAGATGTTTCTGTAAACACTTTTAAACCAATATCTTAAAATTCCAAATTATTCAAGTATCTCTCTAAACGTATGGCTTCATATATTAGTAAAAATTGAAGCAAATATGTGAAATTTTTAAATCTTCTTCTGTGTTGAATGGAAAACAATTACAACAGCTACTTGCCTTTTTTAATATCTTCTCAATATTGTTTCTTGAGCACTAGAATTCCAACCTGCATTCTTACTACTTACATTGCAAGACTGAGACTTCCTAATTTTTCCTGATTTCTCCTTTGTCTTTTTTTTTTTTTTTTTAAGAGACAGTCTCACTTTGTCACCCTCAGTAGAGTGCCATGGTGTCACAGCTCACAGCAACCTCCACCTCTTCGGCCTAGGCAATTCTCTTGCCTCAGCCTCCCGAGTAGCTGGCACTACAGGCGCCCGCCACAACGCCCGGCTATCTCCTTTATCTTGATATCTTTTTCTCCCTCGTATCACTGCATCTTTGCTGAACTCGGTTACAAGCTCACAATTGAAATAAACACTACTAAGGCTACCCATAGACTCATTTTATAAGAAATTAAAGGCATGGCAGTCTTTCTTCACATCAAAAGCTAAATACAAGGCCAAATTCCCTTTCCAGTAATGAGTTTCTTAAATGTGCTCCCAAGGGAAAAAAATCTCGGCTTCTACAATATAAACACATCAGCAAAGCAGATCCAAAGATGTGCCAATCAAATACAAGCAAGCATAATTCTCAAGTACTAAACAGTATTCATGTTGAACTGAATTATTTTAATGATTCCAAGACATTGCTGTTGCCGTTTCAGTTTAGAGTTGTTATAAGATATGATTCATGTTGGATATATGCAGCAAACACCTTCATATTATTGTCTTAAATTTTTTTTAAATTCCACTAACACTCATATTTATTATTTCAACTACTGTGCTTTCAATACAATGACAGAGCTGTACATCAGGATCCATACTCCCAGTGTCCCTGGATCCATTTTTATAAGACGGATCTTTACAGACTTGAGGCCATCCGCTTGGTTTCTCCTTTATTTGTTGAAGACCTAAAAACATAAGAAAAGAAAAATTAAGACCAAGGAATCTGGAAAGGAATTTGACCTCTGTGTTTGAAACATTAAATCTTGAAAATGAGTTACCACTTACGTGTAATAATTGGATCAATGTCTCTTGTCTGAGTGGCAACGTCAGAGGCACAAACTTGTCCTATTTGGATCAGCAAAGACATAATATCCTCATACAATGGAGGAAAAGCTCGACAAAAAGAGACCAGACTTGGCAGAGTTGGCATGAAAAAAGCATACCGCTTAGCCTGTGTTAAAACTGTTGTAAAGAAATGAAATAGAATTTTTTACTTCACGGATACAAATTCAACATACACAGCCTATGTAACAAACTAAGTTGTGGCAGAGATTCTATGTTTTATAAAACATGGCTAGCTTCTACCTTCAGAGAGCTCATAATCTAGCAGTCTCAGTCATCATTGAAGATATAAATTCTTACTGTGCCCAAGCAATGCGGTAAGTGCATTATATGCATTATTTCATTTAATTCCCACAATCTTATAAATAGAAAATTCTTAAGTATACACTTATTATATACTTCTCAAGTATATCTCTATTAAAAATTAAAAATGAAGAAGATTGACACTCATTTTACGTATGAGAAAATTACATATGAGAAAAAGAATGACACTCATTTTACATATGAGAAAATTCTTAAACAAGCCTTGAGAGTTAAGAAACTTGTTAAAGGTCACAAAGCCAGTTAGTGGTAGAGTCTGGGACTGAATTCAGATAGTGTAAATTTCTTAGCCACTGCAAATAATTATAATAGGAAGTAAATACAATATAAAGAAAAATGAACAGAGTATTATGAGAACTCTTTTGAAAGAAAACTAAATTAACTAAACTATAACTTATAGCCGATATATTTTAAAGTAGTTTATTTTTATACCTTTTACTTTATAAACCAGAAGGTGCTTATAATGTTAGGATATGTTTTAGAATTTAAGGAAGCAACTACTATATTAATCTCTTATTTATACATGATTATAATTTTCTAGAGCTATGAGCATTTTTGTTTTTTTGTTTGTTTTTGTTTTTTGCAGTTCAGCTAAGGCTGGGTTGGAACCCGCCACCTTCGGTATATGGGGCTGGTGCCCTACTCGCTGAGCCACAGGTGCTACCCCGCTATGAGCATTTTTGATAAACCCTAACTTGTTTTCTACTGACAAAATTATTCAAAAAGATTTCGTTTCTACTTATAAAATGCAGAAGGCCTATTATATTTACTGTATATCTACATACTCATTTACAAGATACAATCTTCCTACCTGTTCACACCTGCTGCACTATAAACCACATTTGCAAATAAAACAATTTTCAAAAGAAGAATAATTCAGAAGATGGCTTATAGTAGTAACACATTATTGCCTCATAGTGACACAAAAAACATATTGTATCACTAAATTGAGAAACCATACGTACTAAAGTTATGTTAGAAGTTTCTGTTGTTGATGTTGATAGGCTACACACCTGTTAGCAAAGTTCCCATGACGTTGACAGCTAAACGAGCCACACTAAGTGACTTTGGTAATGCATACTGGATACATAAATGAGAAAGCAACTGGATAGCAAATATCTGCAATACAAAATCAATCCAACTATTACACACTTCTCAAGTATATATTAAAAATTAAAAAATGTTTCTATATAAAATGCAAAACTGAATAGAGAGCAATTGTCTTTTTTTCTTTTTTTTTTTTTGCGACAGAGTCTTACTTTGTCACCCCGTGTAGAGTGCCGTAGAGTCATAGCCCACTGCAATCTCAAACCCTCGGGCTCAAGCAATTCTCTTGCCTCATCCTCCCTGATGGCTGAGACTACAGGCATCTGCCACAATACCCAGCTAGACAGCAATTATCTAAAAGCTCTAAAATGCTCATTACCTGTTTTTCGAGTTCTGGCTGTGCAATAAGCTCAGGTATGAAATCTAGACAGATGTGCATAGATGGAATACCTGCAACTGTCAGAGGCAAAAGTTCACATGGATAACCCTAAATCAACAAGAAAGTGGGAGAAAGTTTTAAGTCAAAACAGAGAATAATACAAATGAAAAGTTTCACTTCCTTTCCATAGAAGTTGCTCAAAAGGCTACAGTGCCCTATGTGTATTCTTGAATTTCACTTTTCTGATGTGCTAGGGATAGGAATAAATTAGCTGAATACTTTATTAGGTTGGAAAAAAACCTAAAACATCTAGATTTTTCTCCATATTGCAAAAGATCATGATGATTTGTGTTATCTCTAGCTTCTAAATTATCCCTATTAAAATACGTGATAGGATTCAAAGCTCCCCCCACAATAAAGGTCAACCACAAAGCATCATTCTTTAGAAACAAACCTGAAAATGAACAAGCTTAGCAATGTTGGGATCTGCAATGTACATTTGGTGCAAGAGACAACAGATAAGGCACTGAACTTCTCGAAGATTACAGAGCAAATTGTCTTCTCCTTCTTCCATCCCCTTATTTGGAGTGTTAGTGGTAATAACACTTTGAACATTCCTTAGCAAGCTGTCTGGATTGATACCATTTGCTTTCTCCTCTTCTGTAGGTAAGCAAATCTCTAAGAGAATCTGGACAGCTGCACTATCCTGTAAGCAAATAAAACACAGTGAATATAAGGTTTCTGAGAAGTTGGTTTGGAAACCAAATCTGATTTTGTTCTCACATGCACAGATATAATAAAGCAACTAGTTTCTTAAAAACATACACACCCAAGGAGGCACTTTCTAAGAGCAGAAATAAGCAATGATTCTCACTATTTTAGGGTCATGAACCCCCTAAAGAATCTTAAGAAAACTACACATCCTCTCCCCATAAAATTAACATATATAAACAAACATACTGTATAATTTCAGGAAAGTTGTATTTTCCTAAGGTACATCCGTGGACTCCAGTTTAAGAACATCTACTAGAAGGGCATTCTGACTGCAACCAAAACAGGCCCTAGGCAGAAATGTCTTTCATTAAATCTCCTTTCCTTCTTCTTAATTTCTCGTTTTTCCCAGTATCCTATCCAGTATTTCCCTCTTTTTCTCATCCACTTACTAATTAATTCCTGTAAAGGTAACAGTTAATAATTAATACCTAAAAATCACTTCCTATATCTGTTTTCCCTTTTAATACGAAGACACACTGTTCACAGTCCTTATTGTACAAGGAAGGATTCAACCTTACCACCCACCTGCACAAATCACTTGCTCATCCTACAAGCTTGAGTATTATTTCATAGAACAGCAGCTTGAGGATTACAGGCATGAGCAACTGCACCCCGCTACAAAACCAATTCTTTCAAGCAGCAATAAAACATAGAAATAATGCCACTGAAGCAACTTATAAAGCAGTTTATATACTTGGGGGAGGGAAACGAAGCCATTCAGTGATGTAGAAATTGTGAAAGAATAAAGTGCTGAATAACTGTAGGATGCTTAGACCTTTATAACATTTCAAAGTACAAATACGGCTGGGCACCCATAGCTCAGTGGTTAGGGCCCTAGTCACATGCTCCGGGGCTGGGGGTCCGAACCCAGCCCGGGCCTGCTAAACAAACAAAAAAATAGCCTGGCGTTGTGGCAGGCACCTGTAGTCCCAGCTACATGGGAGGCTGAGGCAAGATAATAAATTTAGAGTTTGAGGTTGCTGTGAGATATGATGCTACAGCACTCTACCAATGGTGACAAGGTCAGACTAAAAAAAGTATAAACACCTGCCTCTTTCAAGAACCATAACGGGGCCGGGCACGGTGGCTCACGCCTGTAATCCTAGCACTCTGGGAGGCCAAGGTGGGTGATAATACCTGAGCTCATAATTTCAAGACCAACCTGAGCCAGAGTGAAACGCCATCTCTAAAAATAGCCCGGCATTGTGGCTGGTGCCTGTAGTCCCAGCTACTCAGGAGGCTGAGACAACAGAATCACTTGAGCCCAAGAGTTTGAGGTTGCTGTGAGCTATGACGCCACAGCACTCTACCAAGGGTGACAAAGTGAGACTCTGTCTCCAAAAAAAAAAAGAACCATAACTGATCAGCAGCAGCATGAATGAGCCTTCAACTTAACAGAACAACTTCATGCAATACTTCAAAAGGAAAATATATATTATTTGATTGCTTTGAATCAGGCAAATGACACTAACTGATTTCAGGGCAGTACTACTTTTGTTTTTGTTTTTGTTTTTAATTTTTATTAAATCATAATTGTGTACATTGGTGCAATCATGGGGCACAATGTGCAGACTTCATATACAATCTGAAATATTTTCATTGAACTATTTAACATAGCCTTCATGGCCTTTTAATCACTATATGAAGACA
>CAUYRH010115060.1:0-19832 GCA_963574655.1 Perodicticus potto | reverse complement strand
ATACAATCGGAGATATTTTTATCAACCTGATTAATATAACATTCATGATATTTTCTCATTTACTATGTGAAAACAATTTTGATCCGTATTTAGAAGTTTTCTCCTGACCCTTCACATATGTACCACAAGTGTGATCTCACCCTTTATCCTCTCTCCCCCCACCCTCTCCCTCCCCTTCCTTCCCTCACCTCTTTCCCCATCTTATTGTGCAATAAGTGGGTTGTAGCCTAAGATGAAGAGCTTTTTAAGACATTTTTGTTAGGATTTGCAGATGGATTGGGTATGGAATGTGGGAGAGAAAGAGTCAAGAATAAATGCCAGAATCTAAGGAATTGCTATTTTCATCATTCCCTTTTCTCCTTTCCTTCTTTTTTTCTTTCATCTTTTGTTTCACTCTGAATTTATAGTTGTTTTGTTTTCATAGTATAGATATATTTATTTACTCAACAAACATTTTTGTATCAGTTGCTGGTGATAAAGCAGTGAGTGGGAATTCTTACTTTCAGTCTTACCCTCCTGGACTTTGTGGTACAATAATCATAATTGACAAAAATCTCTGCTTTTATGGAGCTCGCTTTCTAAGAATCAAGGAATTACAGTGGGTCTGTATGATAAAAATCCTGTTATTTTTCTCAAAAATATTTAATGTTGGCTGGACGAAGTGGCTCACGCCTGTAATCTTAGCACTCTGGGAGGCCGAGGTGGGTGAATTGCCTGAGTTTACAGGTATGAGACTAGCCTGAGCAAGAGTGAGACCCTGCCTCTAAAAAAAAAACTGTGGCAGGTGCCTGTAAGTCCCAGCTACTCAGGAAGCTGAGGCAAGAGATCACTTGAGCCCAAGAGTTTGAGGTTGCTATGAGTTAGACACCATGGCACTCTACCGAGGGCGACAAAATGAAACTCTGTCTCAAGTAATTAATTAATTAAATATTTAATGTTATGTTAGATGAAGTGATCTTAAGGGAAAGTATAGATAGTCTACATTGAAATTAGCTATTGGTCTGACATCTCTATGTAATTGCCTCAAACTTCCACTTGATTTTGCTTGTTGCTAAACCTCATCCTCAACACTAAGAACCATTCTGTGAGGATTAGCATTGCTTTACTTCAGGAGTGTTGTGGCTATCTAGTTTGAATTACTAAAGGGCAATTATAATAACTTTTGTAATTTTTTAATCAAACAAACAAAATCCTTCCATGTGGTCTCCTAACTGCTATGGGCTCCATCAGTCAGTAATCCTCCCTCTCAACCTGTGAGTGTTTAACGTCTCTTCGTATTCTCCCATAAACCTGACGTGGACAGTAAATGACTTCTTCTTTATTTCTTCTTCATTTATTTAAGGGACTTCTTCTTCCCTAAATTTCTGTTTCTTATCTCTCATTTTATTTATTTCTCCTCAGTTCCTAGTTTTACCTTCGTTTTTCACATTTACTTCCTTCAAAATCTTTACTCCAGGGAGAAAGTTGACCTTTTACCTCTCTACCTCCAGTATTTTTAATCTTTCCCTCTACTTAATTTTCCCTTATTTCACTTAAAACGATTGCTTGGAGCTTTCATATATGTCATACGAGCATTCCTAGAATGCTTTTGTTACCATCTTCTTTCCCCAGCTGAAGTTCCTAACCCTTCATCCATAGTACCCTTCGAGTGATAACCTTACTTTATATTTTATGTCTTTAGTTTAAAGGCCACTTGCTTAAAGAAGCCTTCTCTGTTATTCCCTTCCTCATCTGAATTAGGCCCCTGTATTATTCTTTTTCAAATCATCCTATAATTTTTAGTTATTTATTACAGTTTCTAAGTATTTATTTGAATGACTTTTTTTTTTTTTTGGAGGCAGAATCTCGCCCTTGTTGCCTGGGCTAGAGTACAGTGGCATCACCATAGCTCACTGCAACCTCGCACTCCTAAACTCAAACAAGTCTCTTGCCTCAGCCTCTCAAAAAAAAAAAAGGATGAAAACTAGCCATGTTCCAGTGGGTGCCTGTAGTCCCAGCTACTTGGGAGGACTAGGACTACAACACATACTACCTGCACCCTGTTAATTATTCTATTTTTGTAGAGATGGATCTTATTCTTTCTCAGGCTGGTCTTGAACTCCTGAACTCCTGCCTCAGCCTTCCAGAGTACTAGGATTACAGTCATGAGCTACTGCACCTTCTCTTGAATGACTCTTTACTTAATGTCCTTCTCCCTTCTTAAATTATAAGCTTTATGAGGACAGGAACCTTGTTTGTTTTGCCAATAACTGTATCTCTAGCACCTAGTACCTAGTACAGGTAAATTATTGCTTTTTTGGTTATTTAATATCAAGGCTATTTCCTAGTAACTATATAAAGGGAAATTATTGAATGGATTATATAATCATCTCTTTTATTAGAGGGTAGGGTTGGTTTTGAAAAAGTGTATAGTATTCTATCTTGTATAGGAGCGTTAATTTAAAGTACAGTAGAACCTCTGTAAGTTGACCACCTGAAGGACTATAAGAAACTTTTTTTTTTTTTTGAGAGAGAGTCTCACTATGTCACCCTCAATAGAGTGCTGTAGTGTCACAGCTCACAGCAACCTCCAACTCTTAGGCTTAAGCGATTCTCTTGCCTCAGCCTCCCAAGTAGCTGGGACTATAGGCACCTGCCACAATGCCCGGCTATTTTTTGTTGCAGTTGTCATTGTTGTTTAGCTAGCCCAGGCCAGATTTGAACCCGGTACCCTGGTTGCATGTGGCTGGCACCGTAACCACTGTGTTACAGGAGCCAAGCCAAGAAACTTGTTAACATACAGTAGCAGTCAACATGAGGAACTAAGCCCACTGTACTGATATGTGTATGTGGTACCTGTTTGATCTGTGAAAATTAGGTCAACTTGAGGTGATCAATGTAGAGAGGTGGTCAACTGTACAGGTTCTACTGTAATAATTACTACCACTTATTGACCCATTGCTATACTAGGTGCTAAACTACATGTTCAAAGTTCCCCACTAAAAACCAGCCCAGTCAAAACTATTCTATATTGGGCCAGGTGTGATGGCTCATGCATGTAATCCCAGCACTTGGGAGGCTGATGTGAGTGGATTGCCTGAGCTCACAAGTTTGAGACCAGCCTAAGCAAGAGCAAGAGCATCTCTGAAAAATAGCCAGCATTGTGTAAGACCTGTAGTCCTAGATATGTGGTACACTAAGACAAGAGGATCACTTAAACCCAAGAGTTTGAGGTTCTTGTGAGCTAAAATACCATAGCACTCAACCAGCAGTGACAAAGTGAGACTCTGTCTCAAAAACAAAACAAAACAAAAACCTATTCTATATTAAATAACACCTAATTAAAATAATAATTTTCATTACCCACTGATACTTCCAAAAGAAGGATTTTAAAGATTTAGATCATTATCTAAATGCAAACTTTAAACATTGGTGAATAGTACCTCCATTCCTTTTTTTTTTCTTTTTTTATTGACAGAGTCCTACTTTGTTGCCCTCTGTAGAGTGCAGTGGCATCATAGCTCACAGCAACCTCAAACTCTTGGACTTAAGCGATTCTCTTGCCTCAGCCTCCCTTGTAGCTGGAACTACAGGTGCCCACCCTAATGCCTGGCTATTTTTTCTTTAGCAGGCTCGGGCCAGGTTCAAACCTACCATCCCTGGTGTATGTGGCCAGCGCCCTAACCACTGAGCTACAGGCGCCCAGCCCTCCATTCTTTTTTTTGTATTCTGGGTCCAGCCATTATTCTATAAAAGATCATAAACTAGTGGTTGGTTGATCAATTCCTTATCAGGTTTATGTGCCTTGGACTCCAGATTTGTCTTCTCTGGCTTACAATATTTTAAAAACTTATTTTATATTAGATGCCAATATTGCACATACAAATCTCAATTTCAGTTTCACTTGAAGAATGGAAAATCCTACAAACCATGTGTACATTCCTTCAGGGAGACCGTTTACCAGGGCAGAGGTACAGCTGCTCCCTTTAGACAGGGCATGTGACCTCAGATTTACCACAACCCCCAGCTGCCCTGCTTCACCTGCTTACTTTCCTGCCTGGCCTCTGGGGCATTTCATTTTGCTACCATTGCTTGAGTTGCTTGTCCATTTATAATCACTAAAAGGTAGAGTTACACTCTTTTTTTTTTTTTTTTTTTGAGATAGAGCATCAAGCTGTCACCCTGGATAGAGTGCTGTGGCATCATAGCTCACAGCAACCTCTAATTCCTGGGCTCAAGTGAGTCTCCTGCCTCTGCCTCCCAAGTAGCTGAGACTATAGGTGCCCGCCACAATGCCCAGCCATTTTTTTTTTTTTTTTTTTTGGTTGCAGCCATCATTGTTGTTTGGTGGACCCAGGCTGGATTCGAACCCGCCAGCTCAGGTACATGGCTGGCGCCTTAGCCCGTTGAGCCACAGGCGCCGAGCCTAGAGTTACATTCTTAATTCACAATGTGGGGAGTCAGGAGTTTATTCTTTAACTAGATTCTCTTTTCTCCTTATTATGATATCACACATGATTTTAGAATTAGAAAGAGACCTTGGAAATCATTTCATCGTGAAACTAGGTCTAGGTTTTTTAATGTATACTGTTTGTTTTTATTGTGGTAAAATATATGTAACATAAAATTTACCATTTATGGAAACCAGAAAAAAGCAGGGGTTGCAATTTTAGTAGCAGATTCAATTGGCTTTAAACCAACAAAGGTAAAGAAAGATAAGGAAGGTCACTACATATTTGTCAAGGGAAACACCCAACATGAAGATATTTCAACAATAAACATTTATGCACCCTACCAGAATGCTCCTGTATTCATAAAGCAGATCCTAATGGATATGAACAACTTGATATCTTCCTGCACTATAATAGTTGGAGATTTTAACACCCCTTAGACAGTTTTGGATAGATCCTCCAAGAAGAAACTAAACAAAAAAATATTAGACTTAAACCTGAACCTAGAACAAATGGACTTTACAGACCTCTATAGAACATTTCAGTCTAATAAAACTGAATATACTGGCTCGGCGCCTGTGGCTCAACAGGCTAAGGCGCCAGCCACATACACCTGAGCTGGCGGGTTCGAATCCAGCCTGGGCCCGCCAAACAATGACAGCTGCAACCAAAAAATGGCCGGGTGTTGTGGCGGGCGCCTATAGTCCCGGCTACTTGGGAGGCGGAGGCAAGAGAATCACTTAAGCCCAAGAGTTTGCGGTTGCTGTGAGCTGTGACACCCCCGCACTCTACCCAGGGTGACAGCTTGAGACTGTCTCAAAAGACAAAACAAAACAAAACAAAACAAAACCCAACTTTTTTTCTTCAAGCCAGTAAAAAACATTGTACAAATTATAACATTTACTTCTTTTAAAGTAACCTTTAAATTTTACAATAGTTTTAGATTTACAGAAACATTGTGAATATAGTACGAGTATAGTATGATCCACACCCAGTTTCTTCTATTATTGACTTTTTTTTTTTTTTTGAGACAGTGTCTCAATCTCTCATCTTGGATAGAGTGCCATAGTGTCATAGTTCACAGCAACCTCAAATTCTTGGGGTTCAGCAATCCTCTTGCCTCTGCCTGAGGGGGTGCAACTATAGGCACACACCACTATCCCTGACTTGTTTTTCTATTTTTAGTAGAGATGGGGTCTCACTCTTGCTCAGGCTGGTCTTGAACTCTTGAGCTCATGTAATCCACCTGCCTTGGCCTCCCAGAGTGCTGGGATTATAGATGTGAGCCATTGCAACCAGCCTATTATTAACTTTTTATATTAGCATTGTATATCTATTATTATTAATCAAATATTGCTACTTTATTATTAACTAAAGTCCATACTTGATACAAATTTTCTTAGTTTTCCCCAGTTCCAAGATCCTGTCCAGGATGACATTTAGTTGTCATGTCTCCCTACCCTCCGCTGAGCTGTGACAGTTTCAACTACTACTTTTTTTGTTTATGATGACCTTGACAGTTTTGAGCACAGGTCAGGGGTTTTGTAGAGTATCCCTCAATTAGGATTTGTGTCATGTTTTTCACACAAATGGACTAGGATGCCGGGTGTTCAGGAGGAAGATTACAGAAGTGAAGTGCCCCTCTCATCCATGTCCTATCAAGGGCACACACTATCGACGCTATCAACATGACTTATCACTGTTGATGTTGACCTTGATCACATGGCTAAGGTCATGTTTGCCAGGTTGCACCACTGAAAAGTTACCTTTCTCCCCTTCTTCCTTCTACTCTTTAAACTATTGTGCTCATGGTCCATGGTTTGTGCCCATGACATGATTCTATGTCTGCACTGGATACAAGAATGGAAAAAGAATGTCATACCATTGAAATGCGTTTAGAGCAGGCTTTCTTTGTTTTAAAAAAAATCCCCTTTTCAAAATATGTGGTTTCCTCAAGGGAAGAAAGCATTCTGTCCAAAGCACTGCTGCCCTCAAAGAGAAAATCTGGAATGAGCTTTGGTTTCCTTTCTGTGATGACAGTATCCACGTTTGAATAACTTATCATAAGAGTAGATTTCTCTCAAGTTTCTGGTTTGCCAAATACTGTGAATTTATGGGGGAAAAAAAGAGGTATCCAGATGTTTGGGGACTTCCAAGTTCTCTTTTGAACACATGAAGTGTGCTTTAGAAAGAAATACATTATTGCCTAAAGAAACTGGCCTGTAAGCCTTCCTATAATGTAAGTGAAGCTTTTATTTTAAGCAAACACCCCCCTGACCAGGCACGGTGGCTCACGCCTATAATCCCAACACTCTGGGAGGCCCAGGTGGGTGAATTGCCTGAGCTCATGAGTTTGAGACCAGCCTTAGCTAAAGTGAGACCCTGTCTCTAAAAAAATAGCAGGGTATTGTGGCAGGAGCCTGTAGTCCCAGCTACTTGGGAGGCTGAGGCAGGAGGATCCTTGAGCCCAAGAGTTTGAGGTTGCTGTGAGCTAAAGATGCCAGGCCACTTTACCAAGAGTCACCAAATGAGACTCTATCTCAAAAAAATAAAAAATAAAAATAAACACCCCTACACCCAAATCCTTTATGTTGGACTTAAGACTTAATATGGATCATTATTTACAAATTTTCGAAATTGAGTATATTTTATTTTTCATCAATAATTCTGATATCACTCGCCTAGGATTTTTATTTAAACACATTTTTATGTAAACAAGCCATGCTAATTCTAAATGATCTTTAATGTTCCCTATTTATGAAACACCTCCATGCCCCCCCCCAAAACTTGATCATTGTTTCTCTCTTTTTTCCCCCCTCAAGCTATTTTGGAGCTGAATAAAAATTTTACATTCTTCACTTATGATGGTCAGCCTTTTTTTCTTTGCTTTGCTAAAGTTGCCAAATTTTTCTTGCCTTAAAAAGGCACTTTGAGTTATAAGGAAGGGGAGAACTAGATGAAGGATAACACTGTTTTGAAGGATGTGTTTGTGAAAGGAAGATGTTGTGTGTTGCTGAGCAGTGGATGGCCTGGAATGGAGGATTTCGTTAAGGAGGGGTTTGTTCCTGTGCTGATGAGTTCTTTGCTTCTCTGGGAACCCAAGAGCCCCCCAGGTAGCAGGCTGGAAAGTCAACTGGATGTACAAATCTACCTCTGGTCCTTGTGTTGTTTTCATCAGCTCTCTTCTGGTAAAAGACAGTGATGACAGTGACTAAAACCCAGCTCCAAAAGCAAAGTGAAACTCCCTGGGCTCCCTCAAGTTCAAGGCAGTGCTGAGTGACCAAGCCATGAGAGGACCTGCAGTGCTGCTGGGCCTCTGGAATAAACAGTGTAGAACCGAGGATGGGATGTTTTCCTGGGAGGTAAATCTCAGAGCAGACCTCCCCTCGGCTGGAGAAAAACAGCCCTAAAGTGCTCAGTGTCCTAAATGATTCTGAGTCCTGAAACCTTGGAAGCTCTCAGTGGCTCAGCTCGGTGGGTCAGCTGACTGCACCTGGAAGGCATGGAGTCCTCCGGAGACCAGGGCTCCATGAGAACCACGTGGTCCAGAGCAGGGAGCATTAACTGGAAGGGGAGGGGAAGGGAATGTTCAGGGCAGACAAAACAGTTAAGATCCACACACTAGATTAATGAAGAGCCTATAGTTACAAACTTCCAGATGTCTCTGTGTCTGATGATTTTTTCAGTTTATTTCCTAGAGAGGAAAGTCAAACATTCAGTTCTAACAGCTTGCCAGGCAGCCCTGTCTATACTCCTATCTCCACATTCACTGTTGACACATAGGCATTTTCCCTTCTAGCCTTTCTTCCCTCTATCCCCCACCTGGGATATTGGTCTTTGCTTTGCTGGACTGTCCTTTGGGTTCTTAGCTAACCTCCCTGTGAACTTCTTTCACATGATCTTGGCATATTCTCCAAAACTGGCTATATTGACATGGAACTCAGTGTAAAGGTCTTTAAAAACTGTTTCTCTTTGCTTGCCGCTTTTGGTGAATCTTAGTACGTGATTAGGGCTCTTAAAGAGTCCATTGTAAAGGACCAGGAAACTTGGCCACTTGGTCCCATGAAACAGCCCCAAAAGTTTGGTATAACAAATCACTTCAATTGTAACCCAGACATGACAGGCTGGAGGACTGCAGACCAAATGTGGCCCAGATGTGTTCTGTTTGCTTTATACAGCTAAAAATTTTCAATTATCTGGCTTTTGATCTTCTCTTTAAGATACCAGGATTGCGGCTGTGCCAGAATGACGCATTGGCTGGGTTACTGTGGACAGGGCAGAGTGTTGCCCTAGAAGCCCAGACTCCATATCCGTTTAAGGCCCAGGACTTTGTCTTGGTCATGGTTGTACGCCAGCACAGAGTGTGTTGTCTGTGCACAGAGAAATGTCAAACTCCTGGGCTTTAAGTGATCTTTCTACCTTAGCCTCCCTAGTAGCTGGGATGACAGTGTGCGCCACCACCCCTGGCTAATTTTCTAACCCGGCTAATATTTTTAATGTTTAGGCTGGTCTCTGGAGCTCAAGGGATCCTCCAGCCTCCCAGAGTGCTAGGATTACAGGTGTGAGCCACCATGCCTGGGATACCCTTATGTTTTAGGGTAAATTCCTAGCCAAAGTGGCCTTTTCTTCCTGCCCCACCCTGGCATTTCCCTCCACTCCACTCTGGGAGGGGAAAGCAGGGGTGTTTGAAACTGACAAGAAAAAGTCGTGCTGGGAATTTGGGAGGTGGAGGGGAGGCAGGGAAGGGGATTTTGCTGACAGCCCAGGTCTAGAGCCATAAAACCAGATAAGAAAGTGGATTATGCTTGCAGATGGAGCCCTGATAAGCACAGGTTTACAAAACCCTCCTTGCAGATAGTTTGAAAGATGTCTTTCTTTTGTGATTTTAATACGTCCCGCCTCCACCCAGCCCTGAACTTTATTCTGAAGATACCCAAGGACCAGGGAAGCTGCTGTCCATCCCTTTCCCTCTCATTTTCCTTTGTATAGTCCGGCAGGGAGGTCTGGTTTTTAAAGCTTTTCTCTGGGAAATGCGGATTTTCCGCACATGTTTGGAGGTAAAAGCACAGCGTTGGGAGAAGGAGACGCTGCGGGAAGCGCTTCCTCACGCGGGCGTGAGCTCCTGCGCCCTGCTGGCGGCTGGACCCTGGGCCTGGCCCCCACTTCTGGTGATCTGAGGCGAAACAGAAGAACCGAAGCAAAGTGGAGGGGCTAGGGCGGGGCGCAGCGATCTCAGGCACCTCTCTGAGCCTCGGCTTCCTTCTGTGAGATGGGAAGTATCCATCTCCGGGGTCAGCACAGGAGTAAATCAAGTGATGTCAAAAGGCGTCCTCCTACCAGGAAAGACGCCGTTACTCGAATCCTCGCACTCCCAAACCTAAAACTACCAACAGATCAGTGCTCTCGAGGGAAGCCCCAGGACGAGGCTTTCGGCCAAGCTTTGGGCCTGGCAGGGACAGTGGGCCAGGGTTCCCCGGGGAGGCCAGCGGACCGCCGGGTGCGGCTCCTCCCCACCAGCTGCGGAGCTTCTGCACGCGCTTCCCCTGCCTGGGACACCTCGCCCCAAATCTCAGCCTGGCTGGTTCCTTCTTGACTTTCAGTCCGAGGTTCAATATTACGTCCTGGGAAAAGCCTCCCGCACTCCGCATTTCCCCAGTTTGGGTTTTCTTCCCCACACTTATCGCCCCTGGAAATCTGTTTACTTTCTGCTCGGGGGGCTTGGCCTTCCTGCCCACGCAGGTGTCCTGGGTGCCTTGTCTGTAGTAGACGCTCCCTAAATATTTGTCCAGTGAATGACATGCCCCGCAGCGTGTGTTTCCAGGTTTAATGGCACATAAATCATCCAGGGATCTCGTTAAAATCAAGGGTCCAGTTCAGTAGGTCTGGGTGGGGCCCAGGAATCTACGTTTCTGATAACGTCCAGGTGTTGTGATCCTACAGCTCGGCCAGTGTTGAGGTGCCAGTTCGAGGGTACAGATGTTACTTGGGGACCCCCCAAGGGGAGAGAGACCCCGACATAAAGCACAAGGTTTGCCCCCCTGGTTCCTGCTGCTGTCATTGGGGGGTGGGGAAGGTAGTTGATCTCTGTGCCATGCCTGCTCCCCCCACTCATTGTCCTGAAGCTTGGGTGAGCTTTTGGAAGCCCATATACAGCTAGCCAGGGCCTCTGGAGCATTCAGCTCTCGCCTACCCCTCCAGCTTGGCACCAAAAAGGCACCTCCCAAATATTCGCTGAATAAGGGACAGAGTGATGTCATCAGACCACAATCACCTCCTGGGGCTCTACTGTTCCTGGGTCTCCGCCCCTCGTCTGCATGTGACAGCCTCCCCGTAGGACTGGAAAAAGGTTTGGCGCCCCTCTTTATCCTGTAAGGAAACTCTGCAAAATACTCTTAAACTGTGGAATAGGCCCTCCTGCCTTTGCAAAAACATTTAAACATCTGTTCTCTTGGTGAGTTCCCACAGGTGTCTGCAGAGGGGCTTTCTGAAGGCCACGTGGACTCCAGGTGAGGAGGGCACAGGTTCAGGGGCCGACTGCCCATGCTTGGTGCTGGTTATTTTAACTGCTTTGTGCCTTGATAGTCTCATCTGTCTAACAGGGATGATAAAATATGCCTCAGATCGCTGCCAGGATGCTAAAGAAGTTAATGCCTGGGTGGAATAGCACCTAACACACTGTGAGCCTTCATTTCTATCCGATGGGATTGTTGTCATTTGTCAGCAGAGTAAGAAGCACAGCCTGTGAGAAGCAGAGTGGCCAGCTCTAGCCTCTTAGCTTGCCAGGGAGAAAGTTGAGCTGGGCATACAGGTTTGATGCACTTCCCATCACTCTCCAGGAGTCCCCAGTTTGGGGATTTTGTGGACTAGAACAATGTGTTCAAATGGTTAACATTTGGGAGTTTCAATCCTGTCCTCAAGGATCACTGGTGTTTCATTCAGGACGAGATTACCATACATACACATTGAGTGAGAACAGAATTTCATCTCCAAATCAAAAAGGATCATTTTCCTGAAAAGACCAAAAGTATCTACGCAGCATGATCCCTTTACTCAGTTGCCTGGGGACTCTTGACAGCTTTGTTCCAGAGCAATAGTAGCTCAAGCGGACACCGGCAATGTTTGTGGTACTCTTTCTTGGTCACAATGGCTAAGGGGTAGCTGGTGTTAGAGGGCAGTTGTTCTCCAAGAAAAGTTGTCTGGCTTCCCCTAGGATTATGGACCATCCCCCTCCAGCCATTCCTGTAGGCAAAGAACCAATTTCTCATCCTCCGACTGTAGAATGGAATTCCGTATAACAATGAAACACCAAGTATTTTTTAAATAGTTTTGATGTTCACTGAATTTTCCCGGAATACAATGATTGCGTAAAATGAGGGAGAAATAGATTTTGTTTCGTTTGGAGGTTTACCAAGAGTCGTTCACCATTTTGCAGAATCTTGTTACCAATGACACCACTGCCCCCACCTTGACGGTCACCCTGCTGAGCTGGGAGTCCCTGGGGCAGACCGGGCCCACTCAGCCTGAGTCCCAGGCCCTGGAGCAGTGTCAGTGGCACAGGAAGCCAGCAGACTCGGGATGCCCAGCACTGGGCTGGAGGTCCAAGTGCCTGATTTCATGGCCTAGTTTGGGCACTTCCTAGCTGTGTGCCCTTGGGGGAGTCTTGTCACTCTGAGCCTCAGTTTCTTTAGCTGTTAAATGGGGATGTAAAGTACCAACCTCCTATAATAGTCTGGCTATGAGGGCATGACAAGGTGATGGAGGGCACGTGCTCAGCCTGGTGACAGGAGCACATGGGTCACAACTGTTTTAGACGCAGAGAATAAGTAAGTGGATGAATAAAGGCAGCGCACCTCAAGATGGTATTTTCTGTTCTTCCCATGGTATGTAATGGTGTTTCGTGGCGTCTGTGGTATTGAGGAGCACACACGCAGAGGCCAGGACGACAGCAGGTGGGTGACCTCCTTCCTGCCTCCTTGGCCTCCCTCCATCCTTGTCTCAGCCCCCTCCTCACTCTCTCTTCTCTCGTCCTCTCCCCTGTAGAAGCTGAGGGAAGCACTGAAACCACCCAGCCAGCCAGCCTTGCAGTGCGGCCTTGAGGAGCAGGAAGGCCTGGGTTCAAGTCCTGTTGCCATCATGTGCTGTTGGGGTGACCTGGGGCTGCCGACTTGTCTCCCCACTTGTGGACTGACAGGGATCAGCTTGACTGTACTGGTGGGTCGGGAGGATAGTGCCAGCGACAGAGAGAGGGTGCTCAGTAGCGAGCTCCTCCCCTCCTCTTGCCTTTTATCCCCTTTGTTCCTGGGTCATGATTCACACCTGGCTTGCAGGAGCTCTGCCATCTTAGTATTTTCTTTTTCTTTTTTTTTTTTGAGACAGAGTTTCACTATGTCACCCTTGGTAGAGTGCGGTGGCATCATAGCTCACGGCAACCTCCCACTCCTGGGCTTAAGCGATTCTCTTGCCTCAGCCACCCAGGTAGCTGGGACTACAGTCACCCCCCACCGCACCCGGCTATTTTTTGTTGCAGTTGTCATTTTTGTTTAGCTGGCCTGGGCCAGGTTCGAACCCGGCTCCCTTATTGTATGGAGCTGGCGCTGTAACCACTGTGCTCCTGGCACTGAGCCCATCTTAGTATTTTCTAAGCACTGCGCAGCTGTAAGACAGTGCCCAGGGAACAGGGTCAGCAGACAGGGGAGGTGGAATAGAGCCGCAGAGGGGCTGATCAGGGATTCTGCCCGTGTGTCCCTCCACTCCCCTTTGGGAAAACTCTTTGGTCTTTCTGGGGTGCAGGTGTGTCCATCCAGTGAAGGGTTTGAGACTGGGGGAGAGGCAGTCCAGGCAGAAGGAAGAACAAGCCCCAGGGGAGGAGGTGACAGAGCAGGACATGCTTGGAGGCCACGCACAGCCCGAGGGATGTTTGCCTGTGGTCCACTCCCCAGGCAATGAAGACTGGTCAGCTCAAGAGGACGAACTGCAGTCGGAGATGCTCCTTGGCTTGTCCTGTCCTCACAAGGGACTTGACTTGGACTTATGGTAGAGATCAACCCAGTGGCCATGGCCCCAGCCCACCACGGTGCCTGCAGATTTATACTCAGTTCTCTCAACATTGAGATTCACGGATTCTTGATTCTATTCATCCAAACTGATTAACTGAGCACCTACCATGCTCAGACAACATACTCAGGGCTGGCACACAACCGTGAACAAGACAGAGTCCTGGCCTTCTGTCTTAGTCAATGTGGGCCCCTATAACAAAATACTCCGGACTGGGTAATTCATGTACAATGGAAATTTATTGCGCACAGAGCTGGAGACAGGGAAGTCCAAGATCAAGGTGCTGTCAGACACTATCTGCAAGAGCTCTGCGCTTCATGGCTGGCACCGTCTTGCTGTGTCCTCACATGGAAGCAGGTGCAATAGGGACAAATAGTCTCCGAAAGTGGCAGAGGCAAGACTGAAACTCCAGTCTGTGTCACTGAGAGCCTGAGCTCTGGGGTGTGTGTGAGTCTCCTGTGGTTGCTGTAACATACTTACTGGGTTAAAACAACACACATGCAGTGCTGCGCGCAGTTCTGACTAGGCTGAAGTCCAGGCGTTAGTAGGGCAGGGTTTCTGCTGGAGGCTACAGGGGAGAAGCCTGTGCTTGGCCTTCTCTAGCTTCTGGAAGCGGCTGTGCTCCTTGGTTTACAGTCCCATCTCCCATGTTTAAAGTCAGCAACTTGGCATCCTTAGATCCCTCTCTCTGACCCCAGCTCTCCCTCCTATGAAGACCTTTGTGATGACATGGGGCTCATCTGGATAATCTCAGCTCACCTCCCCACTTGAAGCTCCTTAATTTGATCACATCTGCAAAGTCCCTTCTGCCAGGAAAGATGTGAGAAGCTGAGAGATACTTTTGATCTTTGAGAAAATAAAGCCCTAAACAAGTCTGAGCTGCATCCCTAGCTCCCGGGTGGATAGCCCGGGAAGATGGAGGGACACAGCTAGGCAAGCATTTGTGAGTGGGGGTGGTGTAGATTCACAGGTTTGGGGGTTAGCATGGGGGTGTCCTTGGGAGCCCCTTCTCTGCCTTCTGCAGTGTACATATAGGGAGGTCAGGGTCTCTGACCATCCCACCTGGGCCCGTTTCTTTTTTTTGCAGTTTTTGGCCAGGGCTGGGTTTGAACCCACCACCTCTGGCATATGGGGCCAGCACCCTACTCCTTTGAGCCACAGGCATTGCCCTGGGCCTGTTTCTTTATCATTCCAGTGAGGTTGGTCCATGTGACTTTGAAGTTCTCCTTCATTTTTGACGTTTGATCTATCACGGCCGTGTGTGTGTGCGTGCATGAGTGTGTGAGGTTGTGTGTGTGATTGCGAGATTGTGTGCAATTGTGTGTGTGGTTGTGTGTGTGATTGTGTGTTCTTGTGGTGAGTGAGGCTGGGTGGGATGGAGACTGGGAGAACACTCTGGGAAATGTTTATATTTTATGCCTTTTAATGTAAGTCCAGCCAAACCAGATCTTAAATCATGCAGCAGGAAGCTCCTTAACATTTTTAATTTGTTGTTTTTCTTAGAAATGATTATTTCCACATTGAGCCCAGAGACACTCATGTCTCATCCTGTCCCCCCCTTCCTGTGTATTGTTCTAAAAACTCTGCAGGATTCGTCATTTACTGCTGCCAGTCAGGTGGGCTCTCCCGGTCCACCCTGTCAGTCTAGGGAGCCCTGATATCTTTAGGGAGCTCTTTGTAGCTTGTCCCAGAAGAGATGGGGCAGGGGTGTCACTTTGAAGAAAGCCAATCTGACGATTTCTTGCTGAAATCCAAATGGTGTTTTACAAGATGGGTTGAGAGGGAGAACTGGAGGTGGGGGGCGGCTAGAGGTGGGTATCTGGGGGACCTTCTCAGCATTTAAATTTTGACACCAAGAGCTAAGTCCTGGTTTTGAAGAACCATGGAGTATAAGATGGAATTGAATCTCCTAAGTTTAATAAGAATGGAGATAAGAGATACTTTTGAAATTTAACAGACTAAAGCCCCAGACTAGACTGAAGTGCATCCCTGGCTTTTAGGCTGGTAACGCAAGAGGATGGAGGGACAGAGTTGGGGGATATTTGTGACTGGGGGTGGGATGGGCTCACGCATGACCCACAAGCCAACTTCAAAGGCTCATTCTTTACAAGCAGGCAAGGACACCAGAAAGCTGGGAGGGCTCAGGCACACATCGGGTGGCGTCTGCAGGCTTCCACACCGACACGAGGCTGGGTGGGCACCAGCTGCAAGGGGGCTGAGGGAAGGGTTGGAGTCCATAGTTGCATGGGGTCCCTTTGAAGGGGACACTCCCTGAAGTTCAGGATGGAGAAGAGGGAACCAGGCAGACATGGGTTCAAAACCCAGCTGGAGGTGCTGGGATAAACACATGACCCTTGCCTCAGTTTCCTCACCTGTAAAAGGAGGAAGCTTTTAGCTCATAATGTTGTTTCAAGGTGAAATGAGCTCATGGGTTTGAAACAGACCCAATAAGGAACAGCTGTGGGAAGTCAGGATTGAAACAGCTTTGGTTTTTTTTTCTGATTATAAACAGGGTTTCTCAACTGTGGCACTACTAACATTTTAATCCGGACCATTCTTTGTGATAGGGACTGTCCTGTGTGTCCCTGGGCCTCTGCCTACTAGATGCCAGGGGCAATGACCTCCCCACCCTGAGTGATGACACCAAAACTGATGTCACCAAGTGTCCCCCCCTCCACTGCCCCTACTGGCAACCACTGACTTATAACTAAACCACCTGCCTACTATAAAAAAACCAGAGGCCATCTGACAAGATAGGAGAGGACAATGAAAAAATAACCACCCAAAGATTTTGACGTAACCACTGTTTCCATTTAAATGCACATATTCATAGAGATTTTTCTATGCAAACACACCCAGGCTATCTGCACTCCAAAGACAAATTAATTTCCAATACAAATGATCACACGTATATGCTGTATGAAATGCTTTTTCTTAAATAGTATTTCTCTTTTACTAGATTTTTCTAAAAATTTCCAAAGGAATGCATCCTTTTTGTTAATAAATCAGACAACACAGAGCAAAGGAAACACTTCTCCCTCCTACTTTGAGTTCTACTCAGTCATATTTTATTGCTGATAATGACAGCTATTATTTATGCAAAGCTTTCTTGGTGCCACCAGGCAGGTGCTAAGCCCTGGTCACAGGCGTCCTGCCCGCCCGGCTGCATCCGTCTGAGAAGGGCTCTCTTACTGCCTTTTTGGTTTGTGGGTGCAGAAGCGCAGGCACGGAGGAGCTTCCACTCCTGCTTAGGGGGGAGGGCTGGCTCCCGCCTCTGTTACATGCTACGTCGTCACATCCCTTAGGATTTAGAGCAGAGGGTTTTAAACTTAAGCCTGGATCAGAATCACCCCGAGGACTTGTTAAACCCAGATCCCTGGGCCCATCCCTGTTTTTGATTCAGGGGCCTGGGGCGGAACCTGACAATGTGCTTTGTAACAAGTTCCCAGGAGATACAGGATCACACTCTGAGAACCACTGACCTCCCACCTCCCATTCCCCAACAAGCATGTCATACACTGAACTTTTTTTAGATTGTATGACAGCCAAGGTATTGAATAACATTGTATCTGAAAGAGAGAGTTATTTTCATTTCCAAATATTTTTCCATCCTAATGGTTACCTCAAGGAGAAAGTTCTAGTTTGGAATTGATATGTGCTCATACCTCTCTGACATTTGCTAACCTTCCCCTGCTGACTTATTATTATTATCTTTGTAGAGACAGAGTCTCTCTCTATCGCCCTTGGTAGAGTGCTATGATGTCACAGCTCACAGCAACCTCCACCTCCTGGGCTTAGGCGATTCCACATTAGGAGATTTTCCTAGAGGAAAACTAACCTAGATTCTTGACGAATGTCAATGTCATAAATGACAAAAATGAAAATGACAGCAGAACAGCTCTAGATGAAAGAAGACTGAAGAGACGTGACAGCTAAGTGCAAGGCAAAGGACATTATTGAGACAGCTGGCCATGTGAGGATGTACACTGGATCTTACATAAAAGTGTGGGTCCTGTTATGTTGGCATAGGCTATAATTATGTGTCTATTTCACACTAGTGTGAGAGCTGTATTGTGGTTGTGTAAGAGCATGTCTTTAGAAGCTATACACCAAAACATCTAGACGAGATGTGTTATGACATCATGAGGTGTTTGTGTACACACACACACATCTCTGTCATCTTTCTCTGTATAGAGACACATGGAGAGAATACAATGTGGGGAAAAGGAATAGGTGGCAAGGTGAAGGTATATACATGTTCATTGTACTTTTAGGAGGCAGCTTTACAAAATAAAAAGTTGGGGGAAAACTTTGGATGGACCATGCCCCTAAGCAAATCTACAGACCATGCCTTGCCCATGTGCCTCCTGGTTTGTGATACTTGCATTAAGTCATCTGATGCACAGGAAATTTCTTGCCTGGCTTTCAGATCCCACAGAAACATTCCCTCTGAGGAGTGTCCCTTACTCCCTGAGAGCTAAGCTGATACCTTGTCTCTGCCACTTATACGCAGCACTGGCCAACTGAGTTAGAGCAGGAAGAAATTGGTCCAGGCCTGCTGTGGCCAGCATTCCATGGAGTCAGCCCTTCTGGGCACTATACAAGGCTTCCATTCCTGAGGATATCTCATGGATCAAGATGGCTTTCAGAGATCCAGACATCACATCCCCATTCCAGGAAGGAGAAAAAGACAAAGAATAAAAGTGACAAAATGCCATGTGCTAACTACCTGTGGGAGAGGGTTCCAGAAGCTCCCCAAAGAGGCTTTTATTTGTAACTTACTAGGTAAACTTAGTCACATGGCCATGTCTAGCTGCAAGGGAGGCAGGGAATGTGTTTTTTATTTCAAGAGACTAGGTGCCCACTGGAAGTGTGGGTTTCAGTTCCACAGAAGAGGAGAATGGTGATACCAAGGGACAAACAGCAGCTTCTGCCACACCCCTAACCCACAGAGTACCTGGCATCTACTTAATCAAGAGTCAGCAAACTAGATCCCTGGGGCCAAATCTGGTCAGTTGCCTGTTTGTTTACAGTTGAGCTGAGCTCAGCTTTTACATTTCAAAATGGTTATGCTTAAAGTGGATATGTTGCTTAGACTTAATGTTGCCTCTTAGCCAGTAAAACTTACAATGTTGACTCTCTAACCCTGTAGTAGATGCTTAATAAGTTATTTTAAAGATTTGCTTTTTAAAATATTTATTATACCAGCCATGCTTCCTACTACAAAGAAGTATGAGGTGCTATGTGGGGGAAGCTAATCTATTTCAGCCAGGCTGAGGCAGGGCTAAAGATGTATTGGTTAGCTGAAATGTGAAGTAGAAGGAGTTAGGTAGTCTGGTTAGTTGGGTGACATGTGTGCTGGGGAGAAGAGGGGGATTTCTAGGACAGAGAGGAGCCGGGATGAAGATAAGAAGGTGGGAAAGATTTGGTATTGCCCAGATGTGGCAATCAGCCAGTGTGAGCATGTGTGTGTGTGTGTGTGTGTGTGTGTGGTGTTGTGTAAGAGTGAAGGGAGAGGGACCAGTGACAACATAGAAATGAGGAAGACCCCTCTCCCAGGACCTGCAGGAGGCCTGCCAGCTAGAGCTATTCACATTGCCTCCATTTGCTTCCATCTTTCCAGCAGTCCCTCAGATCCTGTAAAATACCTATTTCTAAAACGTACCCACTATCCTTTCTTTTCATCCCCTCCTTCCCCCCAAGTCTCTTAGGAAAAAAAAAATGCAGGGATTCCAGAAAGACTGGTCCAGCCACATGGAAAGTGGCCCAGGAAACTGCTTGGTGATGTTTGCAAATGCCATGAGAAGAAAATTATCCTGTAATTGAAAGGGAAATTCTTTATTGGGATTGTTAAAGAGTTCTACAAGCTCCTTTCATCTAGGCTTTGCTCTTCACTTTAATTAATTTTGATCCAGCAGTTTTCCTGAGCCTTCAGTGCACCTTCCTCTCATAGGAATCAGCCCTTCTGTTACAGGTAGAGAAACTGAGGCCAGAGAGGAGATTGGAAAAAAGGTCCTTCATCAGAAAGCTGGTTTCTTTTCTTTTTTTTTTTTTTTGAGACAGAGCCTCACTTATTAACCCTCGGCAGAATGCTGTGGTGTTACAGCTCACAGCAACCTCCAACTCTTTGGGCTTAGGCGATTCTCTTGCCTCAGCCTCCCGAGTAGCTGGGACTACAGGAGCCTGCCACAATGCCTGGCTATTTTTTTTTTTTTTTTTTGAGACAGAGCCTCAAGCTGTCACCCTGGATAGAGTGCAGTGGCATCACAGCTCACAGCAACCTCCAATTCCTGGGCTCAAGCGAGTCTCTTGCCTCCACCTCCCAATTAGCTGGGACTACAGGCTCCC